>CM044551.2:2182076-2427076 GCA_024416835.2 Perccottus glenii
TTTATGCAACATTTTTTGAGCCTGGTTTTAGAACAAAATGTAAAGAGTGGATCTAAAACTGAAGAGGCTGTGGGACTCAGGTTCTAATGTGGCCCTTGATCCAGAAAAGAGGACAAAACCACGACTCTGGGACCAATCAGGGACGACCCAGGGATGAACTTATTGTACACGTGAAAGGCCTTATGCAGTGGATTCTTGGTCTTTGAGTCTTGGGTGCTGTCGGTGTTTGGTGAGTTTGGTTCAGTCACACATTACTCTTTGAGGTAACAAACAGAAGTTTGTGCAGAGATGGTCCTCACCTGTGGACATTAAGAAAAGAAAGGGGGAGGGGCACTGTTGGGTTCATACAGGTTTAGTCCAGACCCTCAGCTCTGGGACCATCTGGACTGGTCTGTGGACTGGACAGATTAGACGAGTCTTTAGTTTAGTTTGAACATTTCATCTTTGTACTTTTACCCTCGACAGTAAACGAACCAAAGGATAAGATATCGTTTGATAAAGGTATCTACCGTCCAATCATCTGACTGCAGTGTTTACCTACCCCCTACCCCCCCTCCCCACCTGGACCCACAGACACGAGCAGAGGATCACAGAGCAGCCTGACCTCCCTAATTCCCCCTGATGGCCGCTCCATTCAGGGCTTAACTCTGTAAATCCACACACTCAGCCCTGGACACAAAGCCCTGGGACAAAAGGCTGGTGTCTCTGCAGAGGGTCTGTCCCACAAAAGGCTGGTGTCTCTGCAGAGGGTCTGTCCCAGGCACAAAACGGCCTGTGGGCTGCATTTAGAAGGACTTCAGGGAGAAACAGCAGAGTGACAAGTGGAGTTACCAGAACCAAAACCAGAGCCAGGGCCAGCAGACCTATGAGAACCAAGTGCTTCTGATGTCAGTCTCTGGAGAAGAAAAGACTGCTTTCAGTTCAAACTCACAGACATAATGGAACTTAACTCATCAGAAAGTGATGTTGAAAGTTGTAGTGTAATATTTTCCTGGGGCCAGAGTGTACAACCATATTTTGTAAAGAAGCGTCTAATAGTTTTGTTCCTTTAGGTTTATTTCTGTGTCCCATACAGCAGTGCATTGTGGGTCTGGTGGTTACCTTCAGGTATGAAAAGGGCCGCATACAATATAATACCCAATGTTTTTTCTCAGCTGTAGAACAAATATAGAAGATACTGTATATGTTTTAATCAGATGAAATAAAATCCATAAATTAGGGGGAAATAAGATCTTATTTTGAATGTAATGTTAAATTGACAACCTCTTGTCATTTCAGAACCAAGGGATTCATCAGGTGGTATCTGAAGTTAAAGAGTGCTGGAGCATCATATAAAAGCCTTACAGCTGGGAGTTGCAGGCATAGCATCAGAAACAAAAAGTCCCATTTGAATGAGACTTCAGAGTGGATCAAATTAGAGAGGATAAAACCCACTAACATCTGCCCCTCCCCTTTTAACCTTTCACCTTTATACTGTATGTACAGCCCCCTCCTCCTCCAGCCTCAGGACAGAAACCCCCCCTCCCCCCACAGCCCTGAACAGGACCCTGCTCTCGGACAAAAGAGCCTCTTCAGAATAAAGTGATGCTCAATGATAACAACACTTTTACTGCTTCATTCACTCAAGGCCTTTACAGTAGAGGTCAGGGGTCACACCAGACCAAGACAAGAGCCTAAAAAAGGTCTAAACCAGGACTAAACCAGGACTAAACCAGGACTAAACCAGGACTAAACCAGGTCTAAACCAGGTCTAAACCAGGTCTAAACCAGGACTAAACCAGGTCTAAACCAGGTCTAAACCAGGACTAAACCAGGACTAAACCAGGACTAAACCAGGACTAAACCAGGACTAAACTAGGACTAAACCAGGTCTAAACCAGGACTAAACCAGGTCTAAACCAGGACTAAACCAGGACTAAACCAGGTCTAAACCAGGACTAAACCAGGACTAAACAGGTGTTTTCTGTGGACCATCTAGAGTCAAGTTGTTAATTTTGATAATTTTAAAATGACACCAAATGGAATTAACAATTAACAAAAAAATAGAGTGTATTTCTGTTTCCAGTGTGAATATTCATCTGCCTTTTTTTAAGTTTTGTTGACACCAGAGTAGAGTTGATGTGAGCGCCCAGACACCTCCCTGTGAGCACATCATCAACCACATTTATGCTATGAACTGGACTTTTATATATCCTTCAGAAGAAAACCTATGATATCTTAATATAATAATAAATAAAAAAAATGCTCTAGATAACAATAGCCATACATCTTTTTTAAGTTTGTTCTTTGCTACGACCTTTGTGTCATTTCTGTAAAGCACATTGAGTTACTTTGGTACAAAATGTTCTCTATAAATACATTTCCTTCATCATCTTATGAAAATACCAAACCTCTAAATAATTACAATATGTCGCTAAAGTCAACTTGGTTTTAATCTCTTCTCTGCACGACATCATCTACAAATGAAACTGCTTCGGTCTACAAAGCCTTTTGATGTTGTGTTTCTAAGGTCTGTTACACCACAGCAAACGTCTTCACACAACTCCTGAGTGAAAATAGTGTTTCCTCACTTCAGAGGCAAAAACAAACACAGAATAATGTGTTTCCTACCTGTTCATCAGAGCAGAGTGTAATAAACAACACACATACAGGATATAATCTAATAAACAGGCTGCAGGGATTAGCTTTGTAAATGCTCCTCTGAAAATGCAAATAAAAGTGTACCGTTTTGGACCGAACAGAGATTTAAAAAGTTTGTGTTTTAAAGATAAAGAGCGTTGAGTAGAGGAAGAAGGAAGAAGAAGAGGCTGGAGGACCTCCCTGATGTAGGTCTGGTGACACAGGGTCTGACCACATCACAGCAGCCTACGGCTTCCTGTAGTGCACACACACACACACACACACACACACACACACACACACACACACACACACACACACACACACACACACACACACACACACACACACACACACACACACACACACAAAACCTGCTCAAATCCAACCAAAACCTGCTCAAATCCAACCAAAACCTGTTCAAATCCAACCAAAACCTGCTCAAATCCAACCAAAACCTGCTCAAATCCAACCAAAACCTGTTCAAATCCAACCAAAACCTGCTCAAATCCAACCAAAACCTGTTCAAATCCAACCAAAACCTGCCCATATCCAACCAAAACCTGCTCAAATCCAACCAAAACCTGCTCAAATCCAACCAAAACCTGCTCAAATCCAACCAAAACCTGCTCAAATCCAACCAAAACTTGCTCAAATCCAACCAAAACCTGTTCAAATCCAACCAAAACCTTTGGAGACCTACTGGCTGTTGTTGTTTACATATACTACATTTATTATTTTTAGCAGGGTTAAGTGTCTTGTCCAAGGACACAACGACAGTATGAACTGTGGGGAGAGTGGGGATTGAACCACCAACCTTCAGGTTATAGGTGACCGCTCTACCACTGAGCCTTTGTGCCCAGTAACAAACAGCCGGTTTGTTCCCTGGGAAAGCCACGTTAACACTGCACTTTAGCACTTTAGAATGTTTGCACTTTAAAACAGTAATTTAAGGAGTGTATTTATTGATTCTTGTCTTTCTGTTGTGGATCCAGTTGGCGCAGAGGGCTTTGATTGGTTTATGCTCAGCCCTGAAAAAGAATAGGCATTATAACAATTTAAATATCATAGATCATATCAATATCTCAGTGTTCTTCGCGTCAGTTTGAATGAAATCAAAGTTTACAGAAGAACGTTCAGAGAGAAATCGTGACTGAACAGAGGCAGACATCTTTAGAAACATGAGCAGAGCTGTGCCTGTAAAAGCTGCCACTTGTTGAAAGCCGTGGAAAAGGAGTGGGAGCGGAGCCACAGTCAGTGTTTAGAAGGAGGTCAGCGCCGAGATGATTATTGTAAATATTCAGAGTAAATCAAAGGGAAACAGGACAAACACAAGGGGATTTCCACTGAACACAGAGTTTCACTGCGGCCCACGTCTCCATCTGATAACCAGAGGGAGCCCGGGAGGAAATGGAGAGAGTAGGGCCGAGGAAAAGGGATAAACGCTGACGGCAGATAAGATATGGATCAGGACTTGCACTTCTTCTCAGAAATTGAAAGTAAAAGTTGCAAGGAATCAAATCTGTGCCGAACAATGCATAGTTAATTATCTTTATTATTTACAGGTGTCTGTCAGTATCTTCTAATCACACCTGCATTTATTTCTGTCTGGCATTTGGATAAAACCGACATGGATGCTAGAAAACGGAACAGGACTTAATAAACACATCTTTGAGCCATGCTTTATCACAAACACATCTCTAACCTCTCCATTAATGAAACCGACCCAGACCTGTCAGAGCTGAACCATCACTGGTTCAGAAAACTTCACATGGAGCAGTTCAAGATGGATTTTAGTGAGTTTGTTTTTGACGCTGCAGCGTTTTTACAGTGTTTTTTTTTACTTGAGTCTAAATGTTGTAAAATCTAATGGCAGCACAAAACATCAAAATGTGATTAAAGATCCTGCTAAAGTATTATCTCTTTTAAGTATAGTATAGTTAGGATTAGGTACTAAACCCTGAGGCTGAACATCTCCACAGTCAGTTTCAGACTTAGTATAAACTCGAATGGGTTTTCTTTAGCAGGAATAAAAAAATAAATTGATATTGTTGGTAGAAGTAAGTGTAAATGATTGAAAAGGAGCTACGCTGGTGTTTTGTGACGCAGCTCTTGGCCCGAGTCCCGTCGAGGATCAGCAGCTGCTTTTGTAAAAGAGAGCAGTAAAAGTGACAGTTGTGTCTGAAGCTGAGCCAGAAACTGAAAGAGAGAACACAGAGTCTCCAGAGGGCTGCTCTGCCTCCTACAGGGCACCAGCAGTACTGCAGCTCTGCTCTGTCTGAAGTCCAGCTCACTCGAGAACGATTAAAGCTGAGGTCGGCAAAAAACATGCAAACTTTTTCTTTTTTTTCAGCTTGGTCATTTGGTTTTGTACAGGTTTGTTTATGTCAGTTTCTTAACTTGTTTTCTCTTATTCTTTTATTCATAGAGTCTATCTTGTCCATTACACATTTACAAAAGCAGCTATATTTTCATCAAATCTTCATTAAAATGTCTGAATTGTTTGAAAATCCTGGTGTTTATGCTGAACGTTAAGGGATTGTTTGGTAGGTGCTGTCCTTAAACTCGTACAGCAGCACGAACAGAGTCAAAGTCAAAGACATCTCAGTCATGTGAACACAAATAGGTTTAAGGTGTATAATCTCCATCACGTTCACACTGGTATAACTGTGCTTCTCAAACCTTGAGTGGTATTTTTGGAAAGTGGCACACCACTTTCCAAAAATACACTCCACTTTTGGGGTTTTCTTCCAAATACGCAGCGGTCCTACTCAATATCAAGACCAAGTCTGAATAAAACACAAAAGAAAACTGCCCTGAAAGCCTCCGAAAAGTGCAGTCAGACTTATTTTCTGTCATTTAAAAGTCTTCTCTAATCTCAGAAAGAGGGCTGGAAAAGTGACGGATGGAAGTGAATGGAAGTGGTTGTGTTTTCCTGCCGAGCGTCAAAGGCAGTTTTCATTCAGATGCAAACGGACTCGGCCTCAGGTGCAGCTCTCCTGTGGGCCGAGGCTTTGAGAGGAAGAAGAGGAAGGAGAGGAAGGAGGAGGAGAGGGGGGTTAGGTCCAGATCCTTAATGTGAGCAGAGATAAAGAGACTGTGATTAAACAGAGGAGCCCTGATTCAACACAAAGTCACTTCCTGAGAATTAAACGTCGTCACAGATAGGTTTAAACTTTACTCGAGGACAGTTTTTTAGCTGAAGAAGAGCATAAAGACTGGATAAATGTCAGGTTTTTGACTCAAAGGTAATTGTAAAGGTCAGACAGATATTTGTTTTGGACGTTTAGCAAAAACTAAAGCGAAAAAAATCAAAAATAAAACCAACTTATTGTTTATATTCTTGTCTTTTCTGACAAAAAACTGTTAATTGAGCAAAAGCTTTGATGTTTTTTTTTTTTATTTCTGGCTAAATCCACTTTTGTTTTATAAAATAATTTTGTGCAAATGACATGCCCTTTTTCTTTCACTTATTCATCCTTTTATCTTCTCACTAATGTTAAATCCTTCACATATTTTCTTTCTCAATTATCTTGGAACTGAGACACAAGGCAGAGCAGAAACGGTTTTGTTCAGGACGGAACAAAACAATGAAAAGGGTTGGCTTTTTTGCTCTAGTTTCTTTTAAAAGAAATGTCTAAAAGTTGGAAGAAATGTATAAAAAGCAAAACACTTTTTGGAGATTAGAGGCAGAAAATCAAACACAAAATGGTTAATATGCAATAACCAGTCTTTTCATTTTCAGTCTGACCAAAGAAACATCGAACCCTGTGATGTATTTAAATCTAATGACACGTTTTATCAACAGGATGGGTTCTATCTGTGTTTTATCTCACAGTTATTGTCTTTATTTGTTGCTCAATCCCTGTGTTTCCAGTTTATTGAGTGGAACAAAGCCACTTCTGTTTTTAAATCCTGATTTATTGGACAATATTCTGTTTTAAAATGTCTAAGTGTCAACAGAGCTGCTGTTCCCAAAAGTGTAACTCCCAATATAAAAGAAAGAAAGAAACAGATGTGCCAGAGTCGGTGAAAACATGGCTGCTTTTGTGCAAAGAAGAACAGAAAACACACCAAAAAACTGTATTGTATTTGGATTAAATTGCTCTAAAAATGACACTGAAACGGTTCAGAATCGGTTTTGTGTAAGGTTTGTGAAACGGAGATGTGTTTCCAGCACAGACCCAACAGCTGTGCGCTCTCACACTTTTACTTTTTAACATGAAGTGTTTAAAGCAGGCTGTCCATCATTTTTACTGATTCTAAATGTTTACATTTTCTCTCTCTCTTTTCTGTCGCTGCTTGTGTGGCCCTCCAGCTTTAACCCGTCTCTCTGAATCAGCCCCGGCCTCGCGCTGGGCGTGGCTTAAGCCCTCGGTGGGCGTGTCCACGGGCCGCTCTGTGGGCGTCTGTTTCTTCTTTTTAGTCGCAGCCTCTTGTCTCTTGGCTTCATTCAGCTCCAGCGCTGCGCTCTCGTACGGACCTAACACGCACCCGCACAGAGCCACAGGGACGCGCACGCACACACACACACACGCGCGCGCACACACGGAATAACGCACAGGAGACGGGATACAAACGAGGCACCTGTCCCGGACACTGCGGTGCTTTTTTTGGGACGTGCAGGCCTTATGTGTGGATGGGACCAAACGGTGAGTCTCTCAAACAACCTGAACTCTTTAACAACAAACACAAGACTTTCCCGACTTTAATGAGAAGTCGTGATCTTACTTTTGGTTCGTTTTTTGTGCCTTTTTGCAGCTTCTGTTGTTTTTGAACGCATTTCTTTCAACTTGGTGCTGCGTAAAAAGGTCAGAAATACGGGCTTTAAAGCAAATTGGAGCCGAAAAAACAAACTTTTCCTATTTTTAAACGCAATCCTAAACAAATTCCTGACCTGTGTTCTGTATTCTCTGTTTAATGTCACAGTTTAAATGAGAAATAACTTAGCATTTTGTTGAAGTTATTGCTTAAAAACGTCCCACTTATCCCACTTTACTCACTTATATTCTCCCCTTTGTCGTGTTTTGTCTCATTTCCAGCCTTTAACCAGGAATAAGTTTAAAAGCTGTTAGTAACAGCTATTAAAAAGTAAAAAAGTCTCTGACTGCTGCGTAAAAACCTAACTATTTCACCTTTTAAGCCTAAACCTAATGTGACCCACAGCGGCGTATTAATTAATTCCGTATAAATTAATTAAAGTCTTTAATTTTTCTAAACCCAAAATAAATCCAACTCAGTCATATTTAAATCCTTTAAATTATTATTGTTTTTCTACTGAACCAAATATCCGTTGAAAAGGTCAACTTTATGGACTTTTTAGATTAAAAAATTGACCAATCTTTGAAGCTCCTTTAAAACCTCTTCAGAAGTCTTTTTCTTTCCTTAATAAACCCGTTGGATTTCTTTCGTGCTTTAAAATGACCCTTTTGTCCAGCCCTGATTTTCTCGTTTTAATCCAAACTTTGTCCTCATTCAGCCCCTTTTCTATATCTCTCTTAAATCTTAGCCCTGACCTTGAAAGGACCATAAACCTGTGCTGTTTTGGAGCTGAAACACTCTTTGGTCTGAAACAGGGCAGCATTTCTTGGTTTCAGTTGAAGTTTTCACTGCTGCAGCTGTTGATGCAAAAGACTTTTCTCTCTCTGCACTTTTGTGTTTTGTTCACATCGAACCGTTACTTTTACTGCTTTCACTGTGTTTTTTTTATCTCATAAATAATCCTCTGTTTATAATAGATTTAACTGTCTTTTCTGCGATATTCTTCAGATATTCTTCAGCTGCACTTTTGTCCGTTTTTATCCTTTAGTTCCTCTAATTGCCCTCTTCCTTCATTCCCTTAAACAAGTTTCTTCTTATTTCCTTTTCTAATATGTCTAAGAGTCATTTCTTGCTCATTTGGGACAGTAAGTCTTAAAAGTTTCCAGATAATGTGTTTTGTTTGGATTTTATTGTATTTTTAGGTTTTGGTGCTGAGGACCGAGACTGATACAGCACTAATAAATGTACTTTTGACAGTTTTAAATGAATTTTCTCTCATGTTTGATCCTCAAATACAAGGAAATGCATGTTCTGTTCTAGCCACAAAGTCTTTTATGTGTCATTTTCAGTTTTAAAATGTGAGTTCAAGTGGTCTTTGGGGAAGTTCTTGCACAGTCCTATTCCTGTCAGCTCAGATTTGACTCTTTGTGTTTGGATAAGAACGTCTCGATCAGCCTGTCCCAGTGCGATGGCTCTGTGTGGCCTCTGTGCGTTCTCTGGGTGGGATCTGCTCCTGGGACACACTCAGAGGCTCACGTTTATGTGGGTCTAATTTTAGCTTCAGTGAGACACAGACATCAGTTTCCTTCCTGTGTCTTCTCGAAACACTGCAGCAGTGGATTTTAAAAGAATCTTATCACAAGGACTTGCCCCAAAGAGAAAACTCGTACCCTAGAGAAACCTCGGGGAAAATGACTCAGAATTAAACATTTAAACAGTCTTCCCTCCCACATGCTTTTTTTTTTTGGGGGGGGGGGGTTTGTTGCCATTGTTAGAGTTTTTGCTGTGTTTTTGTCGAGTTGTTATCAGCGGAGGGAAGCCCACCGTGTGACGGGAGATAAGTGGGCTGTGATGAAACAGTGCAGCCTTTGATACAACACAATACTTACTTCCCTTTGGTTGAACACAGAGAAAACCAGACCGGTAAAAGTCTGGGAAGAGGTTTACTGTAAAACTACAGCTGCGTTTAAAAACAGGTGTTAGACTGAGGAAAAAATAGAAGTGAAATTAAAGTTTAAGGCACTAGAATCTACTGACTTTTGTATTTTCAGATGCTCTTGTAAAATAAAATGGTACTATTGAACAGAAATGAAATGGCCTCCTATTTATTTATTTATTTATTTATTTATTTATTTATTTATTTATTTATTTATTTATTTATTTATTATTTATTTTTATTTATTTATTTTTTATTTATTTATTTATTTATGGATGCATTTTATTATTATTTTGTACTGGTGCTATTCTTAGTAACAATAAATCAACAAATAAAGTAACAAATAAATATTTTTAAAGCTAGAGTAGGCAATTTTTCTGTCTCAAAAAAAAAAAAAACTATTAATAAAGCAATATATATAGGTATTTTTTTTCCTACGGCTCCATAAAGTATTTGGAAATAACATAAAGTAACATAAAGGTGTAATTTTTTTTTTGCGTAGTTTATCAAGGTTTGTTTACTTTCTGTTTAGTTGGTCCATGAAATCTGCCTACTGCACCTTTAATTGTCCACATTGATAGTCACTGTATTTTGGTCATATGTGATAAATATGTCTCTTTTCCTATCCGTTTCCTAGGCGACCTCTCATAACGCGGCCATGTTGACCAGTGAGGGGGACAAGATGGCGTCCGCTAATGTCGCCGAGGCTAACACTAGCTTTAGCGGTAGCCTTAGCGAGCCGATGACGGACAGTGACGCAGAGTTGGACGTAGAGCTGGACGTGGAGAACGCAGACATGACGCAGTGGAGCGAGGTCGAGTTTGAGGAGAAGTGCACCTACTTTGTCAAGGATACGACTGTGGGGGCGGGGCCAGAGGTCACCGTGGTAACAACGACGACCAGAGCCGAGGCCACACTGCCAAGAAATCTGATGTTTAAACACAGAACAGACAGTAAAGAGGTAAGAAACTAAACCAGGTGTAAACCAGGACTAAACCAGATCTAAACAAGGACTAAACCAGGACTAAACAAGGACTAAACCAGGACTAAACCAGGACTAAACCAGGTCTAAACAAGGTCTAAACCAGGACTAAACCTGTCAAAACCTAGACCCTTTCCCCTTCTTAACCCCTGACCTTTTCATTTTAGGTTAAACTGTAATGCATCCTAACCTCCTTTTGAACTTTTGAATTTTCGACTTTCCCAAAAAAAAATCCAATCCCGTCTCAAAAATGTTCAACTCGATTCAGAGACGAGGCCACAGTTCGAGGTCTCTGTGGGGTCAGAGTTCACACCTAGATCTGTTTACTGTCCCTAAACTGACCTGTTGCTGACGTAGGGCGCCCTCTAGCAGCAGGAATGAGAAGTGCAGGTTTAAAAAAGAATGTGTCATGTTTAATTTAAGGCTGTGAGTTTTTACGAGACACGACTAACCCCTGTCTCTTGCTCATCTCTGATCACATGACTCACTTCTGAGTCAGGTTTGTAAAATATGTGAGTAAACACAAAGAGATTTGAATGTATGGGAATGACTCAGGCTGTGTTATATATATGTCCGGATCTGGAAGCGGGTAAAACTAAAGTAGAACTAAACCGACATAAACCAAAACCAGAATAATGTTTTTGTCATTTTATCTAATTTACTTTGGTTTTATGTCCATTTTTGTCAACGAAAACTGCAAAAATACTGCTTAAACCCCTAAAACTGGAAAACATGATTCGTTTTAAGCACAAAATGTTGATCGGGACAACAGAAGGAGCATGGACTGAGCGTGACACTGGGGTCATTAAGTGTCTTCCAGTCTTTGAGTAAACACTGAAGCGATACAAGTATAGATTTTCTCATCACTTTATCAGAAAGACATTGAGGCCGAAGTGTGGGACGTGCTAAATGAGAATTTATCTGCAGGAACTGGAGAAGAAAGAAAAGGACAAAGGTACAATGAAGGTTTTTATTCATTTGCACATGTCTTCTCTTTGTGCAGGTGACCGGAGTCTGCAGCAGAGAGTACATCCCAAAAGGAACCCGCTTCGGCCCGTTAGTGGGAGAGATCTACACGGCTGACAGTGTCCCCAAAGACGCCAACCGCAAGTACTTTTGGAGGGTAAGAAACGCGCTGAATATATCTCAAAATAAATAAATAAAACCCAAAACAAAAGTGTGTCCCTGAGAAAAAGCTGTGGAAGCTCTTCCGGTCACATCACTCCGGACTCCATTAGTGGAACAGGAAATGTGTCAGGAAGAGAATAGTCCAAACCAGGAAGTGATGTCATCTTTACACAAATAGCATCAGGGTCCAAAGAAACTAAGAGGGGCTTCCTGTAAACACACTAATGAACGAATGAGTCAGGAAAATGCACTTAGAAATGATTTAGTAATTAACAAAACCACTGTTGAATAATCTTCTAGTTTATGTTTATATTTGACAAAAGACATGTTTAATTTACCTTTTTATATAGTAAATATAAAAGTATAGCATTTTTTGGATTAAAACAAATAAATAAATAAATAATGGTTGAAATCCATCTAAAACCTGTTCAAATCCATCTAAAAAAGTTCTAAATTACAGTCTAGTTTAGTCTATTCTATTCTTTGTTGTTTAGTTCTGGTTTAATGTTACTTAAATCTGTATAAAATGAAACTAAGGCTACATTTTGTTTACATACTAAATATGAAGTCACTAATTAGCTTTTTAGCAGATTTTTCACATTTTTCCAAAGCCCATAGCATCACATTTACACTCTTTCTTCCTGTGGCAGATTTATGAAGACGGCGAGCTGCAGCACTTTGTCGACGGCCTGGACGAGTCCCGCTCCAACTGGATGCGCTACGTAAACCCCGCCCACTGCGCGGCCGAGCAGAACCTGTCCGCCTGTCAGAACGGCATGGACATCTACTTCTACACCGTCAAACCGGTGCCGGCCGGGTCCGAGCTGCTGGTGTGGTACTGCCGCGACTTCGCCTCCAGGCTGCACTACCCTCTGTCCGGCGAGCTCATGATGGAGAAGCTCAGTAAGTCCCTCAAAGACACTAGAATGTACTGATGTTGTGGAGTCCTGGTTAAGGCTGGAAGGCACAGGTTTTTAAACTGTGCAACCTCAGAGAGTTCAAAGTCTATACCATCTTATACCAGTCTTATACCAAATTATCCAGAAAAATGTCAATACAGTTTTTATTTACTCCTATCTTTTTATGTTTATAGAAAGGTTTTTGTCTGAATACTTTTTAAAACCTGTTCAAATCCATCTAAACCTGTTAAAATCCAACTAAAACCTGTTCAAATCCATCTAAAACCCATTCAAATAAAAAAACTGTCTCTCCTACTGACTTCCATTCATATTTTCAGTTTTCTTTCACAGTGACAGTCTGACACAGGCGTCAGTGTAGTCTCTGTTGTACTCCGGGCCCAGCTGTAGCCCGTATTAATCCATGTCTTGAGCTTGTCCTGTGTCTGCACTTAACAATGTTTTCAGTGAAGCGCTGTCTCCTTCCTCTCCGTACCTTTACTCTGTCATTATCTCCACACACACACACACACACACACACACACACACACACACACACACACACACACACACACACACACACACACACACACACACACACACACACACACACACACACACACACCAACCGCACACAAATACAAAGTTAGACACAAAGTACATGTCGCGTCGCCGGGGCTTTCATCTCTCGGCAGTGCCATCGCGGTGACAGTAATTACCAGACGCAGGGGGGGTTGTGGCCCCTAATGCCGCTGCTTTTAACATGAAAGCCCGCAATAAAACCCAGCCACAGACTGTCCGTGTGTGTGTATATATGTGTGTGTGTGTGTGTGTGTGAGCCTCTGAAAAACGGGAAAAGTCATGTTTGAGGTAAACATCAACTACAAATGTGCTTTATAAATAAGGTTAAACAATGCTGTGACGCAATTTCCAGACAAAAGAAAGTCAAACATTTTGCAAAGTAGGCCGCCTTTGAGAACCAGCAGTCTTTTCTGATTATATTCTTATTCTACAAGTGCAGGTTTTATTGGGATTTTAAACAAGTTTTAGTTGGATTTGAATAAGTTATGTTGGATTTGTCAGATTTGAGCAGGTTTTAGTTTATCTTTAGGTAAAGTGGAGTAGGTCTTGCATTAGTTTTGTAGTTTGCCTAAATGCATGTAAAAGTAGCTTCACAGTTAATTTATCATTTTATTTCTGTCCAGAAATACAAGTTTAGCATCTTCTAAAACAAAGCTAACTTCACACTTATATCAAAAGTTCCAGAATAGCTGCAGTAAAACCCAGGTGAGTTTGGAGCAGGTAGATTGAAGCTTTTGAGTCAGAAGCAGGTCAGAGTCAGCCTTCAGGCCTTAATGACAGAGGGGCACTGATTAAAGACACTGTATACACACACCCCACAGGGGGCTCTAAGGGGGGCTCTGGAGGGGCTCTTTAGAGGGGTTTGTGAGTCCCCGAGGCCATGCGCATGTCCTTCTTTTTCTGGGCCAGTGGAGTCGGTGAGGCTGCTATTAACTATGAGCCTCACCTGGGAAGCACTCAATCCATTCACAACCTTTGTTTAACCCTTCAGCCAATTTACTCTTTGATCCGACGCACTAAACCGGGAATATATCTGGATTTGGAGGCAGTTTTAGTTGGAAATTGAAGACTTCTGTTTGTTCCCCGAGCTAAACCAAACCAAGGTTAGAATAAGAATTGTTATTCATTTAAATGGCAGATACCTTAGCGCCGTGGGCCCTCCCCTTTGCTTGTTGACGACTTGAACTTCCTGGCAGAGGGGCCGCGTTGACAGATTGATATCTCCAAAATGGCTGCTCTGTTTGTTTTCTGGAAGACGGCAGAGAGAAGGAGGGAAAGGAGGGAAGGAGGCTAATTGATAACCTGGATGTTTACCCTCGCTGTTGTACGACTGACGTATGGGTCACCGGCTGCGTGTGGGGGCCTGTTTGAAAGCAGTACGCAGCAGCAACACCAAAGCAGTAACACTTTTTAAATCCATGGTAAAAACATGTGCTTTAATTAAAGTCTTGATAAATGGTGGTAGTAGGTAATTGGAAGCTATTATGAGGAACACAAGCTAACATTGTAACAGATACAACTGTACCGAAAACAAACTGAACATTTATGAGATAAATAACTAACCACAGATGTCTATTAACAACCTAAACCTGTTCAATCCAACAAAAACCTGTTCAAATCACACTTAAACTTGTCAAAATCCAACTAAAACCTGTTCAAATACAATGTAAACCTGTTCAAATCCAACTTAAACCTGTCAAAATCCAACTAAAACCTGTTCAAACCTAACTTAAACTTGTTCAAATCCAACTAAAACCTGTTCAAATACAATTTAAACTTAACAAAATCCAATTTAAATTTGCCCAAATCCAACTAAAACCTGTTCAAACCTAACGTAAACCTGTCCACATCCATCTAAAACCTGTTCCAACACAATTGAAATTTAAAGCTGAAACCTGAATCTGTTGAGACTTTTCCTCTCATAAAATGTGGACCTCTTTCCAAAAAGTTTAGACACCTCTGATGTAATATAATAAAAACCTGACTTTTTAAATTATGTAATGCCTCTTTTAGCATCAGCTTTATCATTAAATTAGAACATATACATAAGCACAATTCAAATATAAAATACAGTATATGGCTAAACAAAGACATCTATTAACAAATTTGCCGCTAAGCAATCGTGAGCTAGTCCTCTTAAAGGCACAGCGTCCATCAGTGTAAGACTAAACCGCAGCAAGAGATAAACTTGCGCAGGTCACAAAGTTAAAATAAGCCATAAGTAACTCAGTGGTCCAATTAGGGCGACACATTTGACGGACGATCTCGAGGTGGGGAGCAATCGGAGGGCGAAAGACAGGAAGTGAGGCGTGACAGCTGCCTTCAGGGGAAAAAGGCCTGTGTTTTGTGTCTCTATTAATGAAGATAAAATCAAACGGGGGATTTAGAAAGACAGACAGACGTAGACAGGGGCTGATGGAAAGTTTCCTGCAACAGATAATCCCTCCAAAGTTACCTGGTTTCTAAGAAAGACAGCCAAACAGTGGAACCAGAAAATAAAATATAAAAAAGTACATTTAGTACCTGTTTGAAACCATTTAAAGCCTGTTTAAAACAATTTAAAACCTGTTCAGAATCATCTAAAACTTGTTTGAATCCAACTAAAACCAGTTTCTATAAATGGACGAAATTAATGTTAAAGATAACATTTGTAAAACTCAAACAAAGATGAAACCTCACATTAAAATTTTTAAAGAAGCTTTCCAAGTGTCACAGTCTTTTGCCCCTGGAAGGACTAGCCCCTCATTATTTTGAGTTTGACACACATAAGAATTAGAGTCTGAGATTTCAAATATGACACTTAAACCCCCAGAACGCCTGCAGATAACAGCCACTGTCTCATTTGTTGACTCTCCCACTTTGGCCGAACACTTCTGTATCCTGCTCCCAGGTCTCGTTTTCCCATTAGCCTATTGTTTGGTGAGGTCGTAGGTCAAACTAGGCGCTTCCTCCCACAGTCACTCACACCTCTGCCCTTGCACCGGTGATGAAAGAGAGGATTAGGAGCCAGGTTTAATGCACAAGCTGCCTCTAAAAGCTCGGAGATGTCAGCCGACAGCACATCTTGGCTGGTAAATGGGCTTCTTAAAGCACAGCAGTCTATTATCTGCGAGGCTGGGGTTTACCGAAAGGTCGCACAGAGGGAACTGAGTCAGAAATGAAATGTCTGGATAGGAATCTAAAGCAGAAGCCAGTGACTCAACATGGTCCTATAACCTGAAGTTAGTAAGTTGAAAGTTAAAGCCACGTGGATTAAACAACGACAAAAAAGCCTTGACTTGACCATACACATCTAATATGCTAAGTTAAATAATTGTAGTTTACAAGACTTAATAAACCAAGCCTTAGTTAAACTTAGACTAACCTGTTTGATTTTCTCTCTCTACAGAACAGTCCCTTCTGGAGGTGAAACAGCAGCAGGTGAGCAGCGAGGAGCGTCTATCAGAATCCTCCAGCCCATCCCTGACTCGTCCCAAACGTGAACACAGCGTCATGTCCATCCTCCGCGGCACCACCTCCTCTTCATCCAAACGCGAGCCCAGCCGACCGCTCCCGACCCGCCCTCACTGCCCTCTGTACCCTACACCTTTACACCCTCACATCCCCGAAGACTTATTCAGCCTTAAACCGGGTCACATCCGCTCGTACCCTTTGTCCCGATCCCCCGGGAATCACTCTTCAACAACGCCCAGTCCTTCGGCAAGGAGCAGCCCCGAAAGTAGCCCACATGGAAGCCCCTCCTCCAGGCCATTCTACTCCACAGGACTTGGTTCTTACCCTGGTTACTCTCCTCCATCTGCGCCTTTGTCAACCCCATTCTACCCTGCTTCTTCCTCCCCGTATTCACGCTACATCTTGCCCCAAGGCTACCCTATCCCCGGAGGTGGCGTACCAACAATTGGTGGGATATTTCCAAGAATGTACCCATTTTACAACAGCCTACTGCCCCCTCACGTCTCGCTTTTGCAATCAGACGTCACAGGAAGACGATTCCTGATGCCTGAACCAATTCATCCCACTTCTATCCCCACTCATAGGGACTTCCTGCTTTCTGGGCCGACGAGTGCCTTCACTGCTGCCACTGCGCTAAAAGATAAGGCAAATTCTCATCTTTCTTACCCAATGGCTCCGTCTAGTGGCTCCCCAACTGCAGGAACCTCCCCTCCGAGCGAACGCATCGCCACAAAGCCAACTTCTGCGATGCTAAGAAGCCCTAGCAACAATAGCGACGACTCAGACGAAGCTATGAATCTCAGCAAAAGTAAACGTGGAGCAGGATCGGCTGGGTATAAAGCGCTGCCTTATCCACTCAAGAAGCAAAATGGAAAGATTAAATATGAATGCAACGTCTGCAGCAAGACTTTTGGACAGCTGTCAAATCTTAAGGTGAGCTAAAATCGAAACGAGACATAGCTATCAACACTGTTAGATTTACGGCCTGTTTATCATACCACTCCTTTGTACTGTAGACATGAGCTGTAATTAGCATGATGCCACAAAGTAGAGTGACTCCTCTTTAAAGGAGGAAAGGTGTGTCAAAAATGATATGAGCCAGACAAACCCAAAACAAACAACATTAGAGAAATTTAAAGCAGGAAAACATGACAGATTAAATAGTCTTGTTTTTAAGTGTACAAAAACAGGTTTTAACACATTTCATGGCCATATCTCACTTTCCTTTTTAAATAGAAGTGCTTTGATTAGACCCTTTAGCAAAAATGTCTAATGTTTTCCATTTTCCCTTCTTCCAGGTCCACCTCAGAGTCCACAGTGGAGAAAGACCATTCAAATGCCAGACCTGCAACAAAGGCTTCACGCAGCTTGCCCATTTACAAAAACACTTCCTGGTTCACACTGGAGAGAAGCCTCATGAATGCCAGGTAAGATATAAACAAAACATTAATACCTATATCAGCTTAATTTGTAAAGAAATGCCAATGTCATTAGCTACTGTCTTCAGAGCAGCACTTGAAAACAAAAGCATAGAAGAAGAAGTATGTTGACACCTACAAGGTTCTTACCATGCTCTTTTGCTCCTGTTTTTCTCACTTTTAGGTTTGCCACAAGCGCTTTAGCAGCACCAGCAACCTCAAAACCCACCTACGCCTTCATTCAGGGGAGAAGCCATATCATTGCAAACTCTGCCCGGCCAAGTTCACCCAGTTTGTGCATTTAAAACTCCACAAGAGGCTCCACTCCCGCGAACGCCCACACAAGTGCCCCCACTGCCACCGCCACTACATCCATCTCTGCAGTTTACGGCTCCATATGAAAGGCTACTGCCTGGCTTCCAACTCTTCAAACAGACAGAGCTTGGAAGAAATACACCGCGCTAATGAAGAAATCGATCGTTTCGACATTAGCGAACACGCCGAACAACTGGAGCAGCTTCAGGGAGGCGTGGAAATGGAAGCCATGTTGGAAAAGCAAGTTTTGGGAATGGTTTGGAGGGAAACTGACCTCAAATCCTCACGTTACCATTCTGCGAGTTACCCTTCATACGAATCGCGGAACGAGACGTCGGTCATTAAAATGAGACACAGCAGCCCTCCACTTCCTGTAACAGTTAAACAGGAAGCAGAAGCTTGAGAAAACTTTAAGACAACAGACTTTAAATTTGCTCTTAATGTGGACCTGTTGTTGCCAGGAGCAGCGGCTGTAAATAAAAACATGCCTTTTATGTTTACACTATAGACACCCCAGTAAACAGTAAACATAAACAAAATCAGCTGCAAGAAAAATACATATTTTGTGGTGTATCCTTGCAGACTGTCATTTAAAAAAAGAAAAAAAAAATCCTTATATTTCTAAGTCACATTTTAGAAAGTTCCTTGAAAGTATTGATTGTGAAAAATGGAAAGTAACTATTGCCATATAGTGGCACCATAGTTAATACAAACTAAAAGGTCTGTTAATAAATCCCATTATTGTGTATGCTTTTGGCCTTTCACACCAGAATTTGACAAAAATATGCCGGATTTATTTATATCAAATTTTGTACATTTCAACAAACGTTTTTTTTCTTTAATATAATTTGTTCAAAATATGTGCGGATGTGAAAGTAGATTTTTGGATAGGTTTACTGGGGTGTAAATATGAATTGAATCAATATACACCAACAACTCAGACAGTTTCCCTTTTTTTTTATTCACCAAAGAAATGGCCAGAAAACATGGCCTAATTATGCAAAGATCTTAACACCAGCTTTAAAATGATGCAGGAAAACGGGTTCACCTCAGTGGACTTTTGATCTTAACCAGGACTGTGTTGCCCGGAGCAACTTTTAATTTGTAAATACATGGACATGGACTTCTTTCAGTCACTCAACTTTTCAACCATTCAGGGACTTGCTTGCTTCTCAGGGCGACAAGAAAGAGACACTGTCCCAAGACTACTTCACTGTTTATTCTAATATAAATATAACTTAGAGACAATCATTTAACCAGGTTTTAACTTTATTATAATTTAATGTTAATATTGTAATATCTTGTTGTATGTGTTTTATGACTGTTATATAACCTCCTTAATTTATTTCACTCTTTTCCTTCCAAAGCAGCTTTTTTGTTTAACTTCTAATTTACAATCTCAAAACTGTCCTGTTACTTTTGACATTAAGAAAGCACCAGAGATGTCAACTTCAGGGTTTTTGTCTAAATGTTTTAAATAATCAAGATTAAATGTTTTGTTTTGTTTTTTTGCCGAAATTGGCACATCTTATTTGGAGAGCTGCTCAATAGTTTCCCAATATTTCAGTTGATCTGTCTTTGTCCTTTGACTTTATGGAAAAAGGGCTATTTTTTGTGTGTGTATCACAACGGTTACCTCAGTGTGAATGTAACGTATAAATGTGAGCGTGTTCTGAAAAATTGCTGAAGGTTGGATATTTATTTGTTTTTGCTACTTGAAGAAGACAAGAGCCACTCTTTGTCTGGTCCCAAAAAAAAGGAGATAAAAAAGAGACAAGGTTTAGCAACGTGTAGCTCATAATGGACTCTTATTATTTTGAGAACACTGTTCAAACCCAGAAAGGAAAAGGAGGCTAGCAACCAAAGTTTCACCTGGATTTAAAGGTCTCCTATTCGGAATGAAATCGAGAGCTTGAGCATTTTCCAAACTAAAAATATGACGTGGGCTGAATAGGAGACCTTTAATGACTCTAAAACCAAAAAGAAAAAAGAAGGACTTTGAGAAAAAAAAAGAAAAAAGAAGGAAAGAAAGTCGTTTTGTGTGAATTTGATGAAGTGTTTCTCTCTTTGTAAATGTTCTGTTAATAGTCTTCTTTTGCCCCGTTGAATGTTTAGAATTTTTTGTTTATGTTATTTTGTGTTTTTGGGGCAGACACCAAAGCACCTCGGCCCTTTTCTCCTGAATGCACTGGCTCCATCTTTACATCTTTGTAAAACTCAGCGCCGATGTTTGCTTTTTTTATTTTATTTTACACTGAAAGCATTAAGAGTGTTTTAATGTCCCTGTTGCAGCTTTAAAACCTTCTGTTTGTTAATATTGTGTTTGACCAAAGTTGTCTGTTTGAGCTTTTACTTTGAAAGAGGACTGTTTCCTGTTTACACTCTGGTTTACATACTTTTATTTATGTGCAAAATGTCAAAAATGTAAATTATGATATAAATGTTTCCTTGATCTAATCTAAACATGTGGCTCTGTCTCTTTCATTTATTTCATAAATTGAACAGACTTTTCCACCAAAAAAACAAAAAACGAGATACACCTCACCGCAGCAACAGACAAAGCTGTACTTCTTGTTCATTTTTACAAAAGCACAAGATAAAATCACTAAAACAGACACAATATTGTAATTATGGGCAGTAAATATAAGACTCCTCTGGGTTTACACTATAAATATTGGCACCCCTTTAAACACAAACAATATCAGCTGCAAAGAAACTACTTAGTGGTATATCCTTGCAGTGTGTCGCACACACAAAAAAAAAGAAAATTCTAAAAAATCAAATAGGAATGGATTTAAAACAATCGCCATTTATATAGTGGCACCACAGTTAATAAAGATAGAGGGGGTTGTCAAAAAATCTCTTTGGGGTGTTTTCCTTTGGTCTTTTATAACAAAAAAATAAATAAATATGGATGCATATGGATTATTAAAAACATTTTTCGTTTGCTGTATATTTGCAACAAAAATGGCAGCTATTAAAAATAAAATGGTTGAAAAGTGAAGGTTAACTCTAACACTTAACAGTTAATTTAATTTAAATTAAAAAGAATTCTAGCAGATTTAATAAAACTGAAGTGACCCACGAGCAAAGCAATACATTACATTTAAAACACACTTGATAAAAACAAGGTAATATAAATAGTTAGAACTGGTTAAGTCCAAGTTTGAACATCTTATTTGGTAAGAAAAGCTGTCGGCGCGGGTCTGTAGTAAACTCTGTGGAGAGTCGTGAATCTTTATGTCCCTCAGTCTCGCTCTGTGTTCTCCGTTTCCGAGTTTTAAGACATGAGCAGGAAGTGGCTGTGCCCTTTGGCTGCGGCGGCTCAGATCTGGCTTTCATCGACACAAACAGGAGACATGTTTAAAGCCTCATCTAAATGTGGGAAAATGCAGTCTTATCACCAACTTTGGGTCTGAAACAGTAATTATTGGACCTATAGCTTTAAGTTAACCTGGTAATGATCTTTAATGCCACATATTAGCTGCTCGTGTTGTCGATGAGCATTTTTTTGCTTCTGATCAAATGTAAGGCACACATTTTTTAGATTATGTTGGAAAGTACAGAAACATCCGTTGTGAAAACCCAAGTGTGAACATAAAGGGGCTTTCATGTTCTTGGTTTTCAGCTCATGCCGGGGCTCCACGTAGATGATTTGAGACAGATTGGGTTTGCTGTCCAGTAGAAGTCGATCTGTCAGTGACTCTCCGACCGAAAACATCCACAATGCAAAGCTGCTAAAGGGTAAACGTTTTATTTTTCATTTTCCAAAAATGAGGGTTAAGAAAATTTGTAAAATTTTGTAACATGGGAAATTCGACCAGTTGGGATATTCTACTACAATATGGACTTTTCTTCCCGTTTTATATTCTAAATATTAAATAACATTGTTTGTGACATTTGATAATAAGGTAAAAATGGACACCTGCTTTGGTGTCTGGCTCCATATTCGAAATGAAAATGTCCCACATGAACAGACCTATCCCACATGAACCGACATGTCCCACATGAACAGACCTGTCCCACATGAACAGACATGTCCCACATAAACAGACCTATCCCACATGAACAGACCTTTCCCACATGAACAGACCTTTCCCACATGAACCGACATGTCCCACAGGAACAGACAGGTCCCACATGAACAGACCTGTCCCACATGAACCGACCTATCCCACATGAACCGACATGTCCCACAGGAACAGACAGGTCCCACATGAACAGACAGGTCCCACATGAACAGACCTGTCCCACATGAACCGACATGTTCCACATGAACCGACCTGTTACACATGAACCGACATGTCCCACATGAACAGATCTGTCCCACATGAACCGACCTGTTACACATGAACAGACCTATCCCACATGAACAGACCTGTCCCACATGAACCGACATGTCCCACATGAACCGACCTGTTACACATGAACAGACCTTTCCCACATGAACCGACATGTCCCACATAAACAGACCTGTCCCACATGAACCGACATGTCCCACATGAACCGACCTGTTACACATGAACAGACCTTTCCCACATGAACCGACATGTCCCACATGAACCGACATGTCCCACATGAACCGACATGTCCCACATGAACAGATGTGTCCCACATGAACCGACATGTCCCACATGAACAGACCTGTCCCACATGAACCGACATGTCCCACATGAACCGACCTGTTACACATGAACAGACATGTCCCACATAAACAGACCTGTCCCACATGAACCGACATGTCCCACATGAACCGACCTGTTACACATGAACAGACCTGTCCCACATGAACCGACATGTCCCACATGAACAGACCTGTTACACATGAACCGACATGTCCCACATGAACAGACAGGTCCCACATGAACAGACCTGTCCCACATGAACCGACATGTCCCACATAAACAGACATGTCCCACATGAACAGACATGTCCCACATGAACCGACCTGTTACACATGAACCGACATGTCCCACATGAACAGACCTATCCCACATGAACAGACCTGTCCCACATGAACCGACCTGTTACACATGAACAGACATGTCCCACATGAACAGACATGTCCCACATGAACAGACATGTCCCACATGAACAGACCTGTCCCACATGAACAGACATGTCCCACATGAACAGACATGTCCCACATGAACCGACCTGTTACACATGAACCGACATGTCCCACATGAACAGACATGTCCCACATGAACAGACCTGTTACACATGAACAGACATGTCCCACATGAACAGACATGTCCCACATGAACAGACCTGTCCCACATAAACAGACATGTCCCACATGAACAGACCTGTCCTACATGAACAGACCTGTCCCACATAAACAGACATGTCCCACATGAACAGACATGTCCCACATGAACAGACCTGTCCTACATGAACCCACTTGTTACACATGACCAGACATGTCCCACTTTGGATCTGGTCACCCTAACATTAACTTCTATAGGAACAGTAATAATTGCAGAAACAAAGGATACAGCAAATCTAAACTAATTTCAGACACAAAACCATGTTTTCTAGGATGCCCATATTTTGAACTATTGAAATTAATTCCATTATTTTATCAAAAGGGCACGTACAAGGCGTCAGGATAAGAAAGAATACACCAAGCTTTGCTCTGATTTGGGCTCTGGGCCAGAAACACATATGTATCACATTTCGTTTAATGCACTGACAGTTTTCAAGGTGAAGACGTTCTGTCTCTTCTTCAAGATACACTTCTGAGATCAACTGGTAAGAGAGCTGAGCTTTAGCTCTAGAGGGAGGGGTTTGACCTGAAACTAACTCTGATGGACCAGGCTGTTCTGGTCTCATAGTTCTCAGCTCTGAAAGGGAAGTGTGACTCCTGATGTGAGAGTCGTTAAGGCTCATGCGGCTGATATGAAGAAAAAAAAAACTGCTGTAACAGTAACAGTTTTTGCAAAGTGAATGTGCAAATAAAAAGAAAGTTAACAAACTCTAAATTGGTAAATTAAACAAGGACATCGATTGAGGAAAGGAGTGTGTAGGATGTGCCAAAGCCATTAGGAAGAAGAGCACAAACATCTTTTCCTTTCTGAAAATCCTTTAGTGCCACATTTTTTTAGAGTTAGCGTAAGACCATGGACTCAAGAGGTTGGCTTGGCGCGATATAACATGATACAAGATGGACACACACACACTCACACACACACACACACACACACACACACACACACACACACACACATATATACATACACACACACACACTCACACACACACACACACACACACACACACATACTCACACACACACACTCACACACACACACACACACACACACACACACACACACATACTCACACACACACACTCACACACACACACATACTCACACACACACATACATACATACACACACACACACGTACACACACACACACACGTACACACACACGTACACACACACACACAGACATTATTTGTCGGTGACTGAACTATGTCAAAAAATTATCAAAATAAAAATTTCAACTGGGTGGAGACTCCAGGCAGGAGGCCTCATGAGGTACAAGGTATAAAGCAAAAATAAAATACAAAAAAAAAAATCAAAAAGCAATAAGCACAAATAAGAACAAAAAATCACTATCATTTTAATAACATGATTAATTTAAACATAATCAGGTTTATGTAAAACCATGGCTCTACATTTTGACCCTTTACAAATCCTCCACCACACATCTGTCAACACAAGAACTGCAGACTTCCATCTTTCCAAATTTAGTATTTCTTTTATAATTAGTTCTAAAACTGCAGCTGGCCTTTCCAGGTATTTCATTAATATTCTTGCTTCAGTTCTACGTATAAATCACATGACGTCGTATTTCCACTTCCAATCGTTCAGTGTCCATTCTTCAACATGTTCGTGGCTGATTTCTGAAAGCTTTCCTCCGTGACGCAGCCCCGAACGCCGAGGTCTCGGTGCTCGGTCCGTTTTCACTCATCGTCAGCCCCCGGCTTTTGACTCAGCATCTTTCACTTTTGTGAGTCTTTTTCCTGTTTGTGCTGTTGTATTATTACTCGAGGGAAACTTCTGATCAAGTTCCACTGAGTTCTATTATTGTCACGGAAGCTCAGCAGTTTTAACTTTAACTTGTTATGATTATTGTGAGAATCCTTTATTTCTTTTGTTATTTAGTCCTAGTTCTGTGCCTAAAGCTAGTCTTCAGTCTTCAAGTCTTCAGGTTAAACCCAGTATTTTTGTCTAGATTTATTTTGGTCACAGTTTTGGGTTTACTTGGACTTGGTCTGAAATATAGTCCTGGTTTTAGCCACTCATTCTGATTCTTGCCGGTTGAATCAACAAATCTGACACAGGTCAATATTTTTACGCAGAAGCAGAAAATCCTTTATTATTATCCCCAAACCTTCCTGTGACCCAAGGTTCCTTATCTTTAATTCTCTGTTTGTAAAACCAAGGACACAGATAAGCTTGTGAATAATATTCAAAAGACGTGACTTTAAAATGTATTAAATATATTTAAAAGCAGTCAGGGCAATGGGCAAGTTTATCAATTTATTTGGGTGTTGATAAAAAACACTTTAAAAAGGTTAAAAAAATACAGTTTGTAAAGGGTAAAAAAAAGGAACCCTAAAGAATCACAAAACAAAGAGAGGACTTGTCTGTGAAGGTTCTCAGTCATCCAGGTCATCTCGAAGAAGTTGAAGACACATATTTGTTTTTTTATTCCAACAGGCTTTTTCAACTGTGGATTTTCTAAGAAAACGTTAGCACTCAATAAAACCAGGGTGACTTGACGGGGTTAGCCCCACCCACAATAGAGCTCCCCCACACACGCAGCAACCTACATTCAAACCAAAACCCAAGTGAAAAACAAAACCCGATTATGTCCCGTCAAGTACAACCTGGGAAAAGACTCTAAACTTCAAAAACCCAGGGTCTACTGCTGCTGCGACGAGCGGAACAGTAGCACAACAGGCCCCTCCTGACAGAGGACAGGACACGAGTTAAACCCATACCAGTCATATGTCCAATATATAAACAATATAAAACTGTTAGAGTCTGATTAAAAGTGGCGTTAGAAAAGGGAAAGTGTGTTAACTTGTCGCAGGGTATTTAAGAGTAGGTGGTAGTGGCTCAGTGGTAGAGCGGTCGTCCAAAGGATGGAGATCACACACACACACACACACACACACACACACACACACACACACACACACACACACACACACACACACACACACTTGTGAAAAACAAATGTAATCCACAAAGGACCTGTTCAGGTTCTATATAGTCTTTAGTGCCAGTGGCTGCTGCAAAAACATAAACCACATCAGTGCATCTCTCTGACATCAGCAGGACTCAAACAGAAAATACAGACGTAAGAACTCAATCCCTGTTCTCTGCAGGTAACGTGCACAGTTATTTAGTTTAATTGGTTTGGTCTACAGGAAAAAAAAAAAGAAGAAAAAATAAATAAAATAAAATACAATATTAAAATAAAGCTTTTTTTGAATTTTTTTTTCCTACCCCTCCTAACCCTCAACAAAAAAACACAAGACGATTACAACAATTTTATTTATTTATTTATTTATTTATTTATTTATTGTTTAAACATAACATCTTTATTTGAGTCTTACAAAACTCATCTTTAACATTCCTTTGCTCTTTTAAAGCTGTTTTTAAATGGTTTGGACAGGTCGTCCTTCAACCGGAAGGCTGGTGGTTCGATTCCCACTCTCTCCACAGTTCAAACTGTCATTGTGTCCTTGGGCAAGACACTTAACCCTCCTTTCCTCCAGTGTTGTTCCAGCTGATAAATGACGAAATGTAAAATGTTTTAGATGGATTCAAACAGGTTCTGGATGATTTTGAGCAGATTTCCTTTGGACCTGAACTAATCTCAGTTAGATTCAAACAGATCAGGTTCAGTTGGATTAGAGTTATACACTTCCTCTTTGAGGTGGTCACACTGCGCCTCCTTCTCGATAGGGAACATTTTTTGATTGTTATTTGGGAGAAAATGGTTTCTAGCTTGATGTTTTTAGGGTATATGATTTGAAGTTTTGGGTTTATTATATCCATGTTATTTTCGTTAACCCTTTATATTGTTTCACTCTCACCCACTTCAGCCGGAGGCGGTCACAGTGACTCGTCATAAATGAAGTGAGACATTTTCACAGTGGCTTTCATGTCTGAGCAGCAACAGCAGGAATTAGAAAGTCTTAAAAATTTCCCAGCAGAAAATAAAATATTAGATTTTAACATTTACTAATTTAAATTGTTTCGATATTTTGGGGAAATTTGATTAAATGGGCACTGGCCTCAGAATGACCTCTCACAGCCAGACTCGAAGAATCCTGCGTTTCTAGTGATAACGAAGTTCATCTAAGTCCTGGTTTAGTCCTGTTTAGACCTGGTTTAGTCCTGGTTTAGTCCTGTTTAGTCCTGGTTTAGTCCTGGTTTAGTCCTGGTTTAGTCCTGGTTTAGTCCTGGTTTATTTGTGGTTTATTTGTGGTTTAGTCCTGGTATAGACCTGGACTAAACCCATTTAGACCTGGATTAAACCTGTTTAGACCTGGTTTATTTGTGGTTTAGTCCTGGTTTAGACCTGGTTTAGTCCTGGTTTAGTCCTGGTTTAGTCCTGGTTTATTTGTGGTTTATTTGTGGTTTAGTCCTGGTTTAGACCTGGTATAGACCTGGACTAAACCCGTTTAGACCTGGATTACACCTGTTTAGACCTGGATTATTTGTGGTTTAGTCCTGGTTTAGTCCCTGTTTAGACCCGGTTTAGACCCGGTTTAGACCCGGTTTAGACTTGGTTTAGACCCGGTCCTGGTATTTAAAACCATCTTCAGACTGTAATAGTGTTCTTTGACTCAGCGTGTTTCACTTTTGCGAGTCTCTTCCTGTTTATTCTGTGATGTTCTTACTGTGAGGGAAACTTCACATCGAGATGTGACACAGCTGCCCCCGCCTCGTTTCACTGCAGTTTTTGACGCCCACAGACCAGAAAATACTCTCGGTAAGACTATGGACGCCCACTTGAACCTGTTCAAATCCTACTAAAACCTGTTCCAATCCAACTAAAACCAGTTCCAATTCAACTAAGACCTGAGAAAGTGGCAGTAGGTCTGAGAGTCCATTTTCAACCCGAAAAGGTCCAACTAGCTCATCTTTAATAATACCTGCCCATACCAGCAGCTTGCTGTCGTATGAGTCGAAGTGGAGCTCTGTGTCTGTTACTGATCCAACCACGGCCCATCCATCTGGTCTGTCAAGAGTCACTCTCATCTCATCAGTCACAAAACCTTTGAAAAATCTGTCTTCAGATGTTTCTTGGCCCATTCTTGACATTTCAACTTATGTCATGTTCAGAGGTGGTTGGTTTCAGTCTTTCTTACCTCGGCCATGTCTCTGAGAACTGAACACCTGGTACTTCTTGACACTCCAGGAGGTTGCAGTTGTGGAATATGGCAGCCCTTGAGCATAATGGGTTTCTGGTAGCTTCACGTTTGATTCTTTGCAAATCTTTGGCGGTTAATTTGCTTCTTTTCTTCTCGACACGTTTCTTGGGACCCTGTTGACTATTTGCTACAAAACGTTTGATGGTTCTGTGATCAATATCTTAGATATTTTAAGAGTGCTGTATCCCTGTGAAAGACTTTTTACAACATTTGACTTTTCAGAGTCAGTTAAATCTTTTTTTTGGCCCATTTTTCCTGAAGAGAAGAATCTGTCTAATAAGTATGCACACCTTGATATAAGGTGTTGATATTCTTAGGCCACACCCTCCCTCGTTACACAAATACACATCAGCTAATATGCATTAAGTCCAATAAGGATTCAAGTTTAAACAGCTTGGAGTTGGAAATTATGGATAAATTGATGATATGCTCAAAATAATCACTTGCTTAATAATTGTGCACACAGTGGTAAAACCTGTTTCAATCCAACTCAAACCTGGTCAAATCCAACTAAAACCTGTTCTAATCCAACTCAAACTTGGTCAAATCCAACTAAAACCTGTTCTAATCCAACCAAAACCTGTTCCAATCCAACTCCAACCTGGTCAAATCCAACTAAAACCTGTTCTAATCCAACTCAAACCTGTTCAAATCAAACAAAAACCTGTTCAAATCCAACTAAACCCTATTCAAATCCAAATAAAATGTGTTCAAAACCATCTAAAACCTGTTCAGATCTTCTTGCTGCAGACCCTGGTGGACTGTGTTGATATTTGAAGTTCTTGTTCTAAATCTCCTACAGCAGTGTTTCCCCTGAGCTTCCTGTTTAGATTTACCCTAAGGCTGTTTGTTTACTGACCTCTAGCATAAACTTCTCGTTAATAAACTGGGTGAGACGTGGAGGCGGAGGACGTCTGTAAACGGCCTCAATTCAGAGAACAGGCTCATGGTTTGTACACATCGCCCCCGGAATCACTCTGACTTTAGGAAACAACGCATAAACAACGTCTGCAATGGGCTCTCAACAGAACAACAGGCTTCTAATACAACTGCACTTTCTGTTCTGCTCTATACAAAATAACATTCCTGGGTTCAGCACAGGTTTTGCCTGGTTTTAATCCTGGACTAGTTCAAAATCAAGGACCTGGACTTTAAACTAGTCCAGGATTCAAACCAGGCAGATCTGTTTTAGTTCTTCAATTATTATTTTTTGAGTGCTACTTTTAGTTCTGGTTCAATAACACTCCCAACAAAGACTAAACCAGGACTAGTCTAGGCCTTAAAACCAGACAAAAAACAGGATAAAACTTGGATTCAAACCAGCACTGAACTTTAATCTCAGTCAGCGTTGTGCGCCTGTCACTTTGTGAATTAAAACATCTACACTGAATTCAACAGAAACAGAACCTGTTGGAAAATGGTGCAACTTTATGACTTTAACGTTTATAAAGCTGTGAAATAAATGGAAGTCTCACACCACAATTTACTCTCTGCTTTAGATTAATTATTGGCAATGCATCCACTACAAATACAATTTACTGAAGCCCTTTTCACACATCCAACCCGGACATATGCAGCGTCGTTTAAACCGGGATCTCCACTGACTGTGTTGGTACATGTCAGGATTAGTCGGTAGTTTTACTCAGAAGTGGGGGATGTACCGAGCGAACACGGAGCTAACGGACAAACAAGCTGACTCAGTATTATTATTATGGCTCTAATATTGAAAGTACAGTTATTAAAACATGTGCCACTGAAACAAAGAGTGGGAAGTGAAGAACAAACAGCTGCAGAGAGAACGGGGCTTCAGCTCCAGAAGCATCAGCAGAGGCGTCCCGAAACAGTCCTGCTCCAGTCCTGCTCTAAACTTCAGTTCAGTTTGGTGGAATAAATTAGTATTTTGTAGAAGAAAAATTGTTCCAGTTTTATGTTTTAATAAAAGAGAAGCAGGAGAGGTCCCTGTTTTTGGGTGTGAGTAGAATCTGAGACATGGACGACAACAGATTATCAGGGAGAGGGCTTTAGGCCCAATCCCAATTGTCCAACTTGCCCCTTTTTACAAATTTTACAAAACGTTTTGAGGAGAAAACGGATCCGTGCATAAACAAGTTCAAGATTAAAGGAACATAAACCTGGACTGAAATGAAACAAGGACGTCGACCGATGAAAAGAGCTTGTATGTATTTAGGATAATGTCAAAGCCCGAAGGAAGAAGAGCACAAACATCTTTTCCTTCCAGAAAATCCTTTAGTGCCTCATTTTTTAGCATTAGTGAAAGACGTTAGCATCAACGCTGACATCTTTCAGCGTAGCCAGGTTGATAACAAAGAGGAGAACAGGACCCTTGTTGCATTTGATTAAATTAAAAACCCGCCTCTTCCTGTTGGTGCTGCCCATGGTTCGACTCAACAGGTTGGCTTGGCACGACACAAGATGGATTTACTTTGAAAACTCTTGCAATAATCTAGCGCAGCACAAGGTTAAAATTAGTCACATTTTGCGCCTCTCTCTCACAGTCGTGATCCAAATGAGTTTATTGGGAATGCACACATGTCACTTTGGGACATCCCAAATCATCAACAGCCTCCATCTTTCCCACTGAGTGGTCTTTGGTAGGGGGAACTATGAGACAAGTATTTACTTAAATTAAGAGCAGTTGCACTCGACAGTGATCACAACGTCAAACACACAACACACAACACAACGTACCCAAGAACCAGTTGTCCACAAACATTGATATGTGGCTAGAAATTGTGTTTCCTGACATTTATATGTACTTAATCTCAGCTCCAGGAAAACACTCAAAGCAAAGCCTTGATGTTTGGTCATAAAGGCTGGATTTGTGGGCAATATTAAAGTGACAAAAACAGTTATGGACACTGTGATCGTATGTGGGCAGGTTTGTACAAACATGGTAGTACAGTATATATAGGTAACTTAAACTTAGGAAATGCTAAGCTAGCTGGGCGTGTAGCTAATGTCACTCACTAATGTTGTATCTGTGCATAAAGCAGTCAGAGAATCAGTCCTCTGTTGAAACCCTGCAGAGGACAAGGACAGTTTTGACAAATCCACGCTCCAGTTGTTCCTCTGAATTGCCACTATCCATTTGCTTCTCCTCTCTTTACATTTCGACAAACTATTAAAAGAAAACTCTGAATCTGTTTGCACAGTCTATTGCACAACAGCTCTTCTCCATTGTAGATGAGTTTTGGAGTTTTTCTTCTGATTGCTTGTGTGTTTGCAGAAATGGTTTAATAAATATGGTATTGGCGCGCAGGAAGCTTGTGCCACTCAGAGTGCGTCCTGCACATTCCCTCCACTGGGACACCACGTTGTTTTTTGTGAAAGCCCAAAACGAAGGCTAAGGGTTAGAACTGGGATTGGCCCTAAATCTTAATCCTAGTTTTAGTTCTGATTTAGTCTTGGTTTTAGTCCAAAATTTCTTCTGGTTTAGACATAATTTAAGGATGTACTGGGATCCTTTGAATCCTTCTAAGATCTATCTAAAACCTGTTCAAATCCAATTAAAACCTGTTCAAAAAGTTTCTGTTCCAATAAGAGTCTAAGCCTGATCAATCACCGTCTCATTTAGTTTGTTGGAAACATTGTTTTTTCCCCCATAAGCACGTCACGGAATAACGTCACAAGTTGGATCCAGTCAGATTCCTTTGAGGAGACAACATTTAGACTCTTCCAAACAAAGACCACTTTCCCATAAACTCATGATGACATCCTCTGTTTTTGATTCACTTCAGTGTCAGACGTCATCACTGTCTGTGGGAAAAGCTTTAACACAGACTAGTTTCATTTGGTCTCTGTTGAAGCAAGGTTTTTATTTCACACCCCTTTTTTAAATATTACTACCCTGGCCATCATCCTAAATATTCTGTCTGGTCCCTTCTGATTCTAGTCTGAATTCTAGGAGGCGGGACAAATGGACACAATTCAAAAACCAATCAGAATTCAGGGGCAGTACCAACATACACAGAATAAACTGCCTCTGGAACAACACGTTTGAAAAACACACAACCAATCAGAGCGGAGCATTGCATAAAGCCCCATTAGATAAACAGTTATGATTGGCCAGGTGTATTTTAACAGAAGGGGTTCAGACCCTGTTTTACTTTGATAAGAAACTGTGTGGGTCTGACTGAACATGGAAGAGGCAGGTTACAGTGTGCAGCAGATGGAATCAAATCCAACTAAAACCTGTTCAAATCCAGTTAAAACCTGTTCAAATCAAACTAATACCTGTTCAAATCCAACTAAATCCTGTTCAAGTCCAACTAAATCCTGTTCAAATCCAACTAAATCCTGTTCAAGTCCAACTAAATCCTGATCAAATCCAGTTAAAACCTGTTCAAATCCAACTAAAACCTGTTCAAATCCAACTAAACCATGTTCAAATCCAGTTAAAACCTGTTCAAATCCAACTAAAACCTGTTCAAATCCAACTAAACCGTGTTCAAATCCAACTAAAACCTGTTCAAATCGAGTTAAAACCTGTTCAAATCCAACTCAAACCTGTTCAAATCCAACTAAACCCTGTTCAAATCCAACTAAAACCTATTCAAATCCATCTTAAACCTTTTCAAACTTAATTAAAACCTGTATCCGTTATGTATAACCTGTATTTTTGAATAGAAACTGTAACCACAGTGACATGTGGGGATATAGAATGGTCTCAGTGCCACTGCCAACAGCTCCTCGCCTTGACAACACATCTTCTCTAACTGCAACACAACCTCCACTGGCTGCTCACGTAATGTCATTTATATTCCTTATTTAGCTTAAATAATATGTAGCAACATTAGCCACAACTCAGAGACCCCCCACAGTTCCCTATTACACCACCATCCTGTTTACGGATGACTAATGTAAAGCTGTTTATCAGCTCTTACTGAAAGTGTGGCTCTGCGTGGGGCTACGTCTGGACGCTCTGACACACTCTCTTTTATGGGATTTCCCGATCGCAGCTGTGACCCCTGTCCTGTCCCGTCCTGGAATACTGTACTCCGTCACTGCCCGAGCGCACATCTCCAGCTCTGAGCATGTGCAAAGGAATGAGCCCGAGGGAAACTGTTTGCAGAGTGCTCACGGTCTTAAAGTGCATTTTAGATTTACATTTTCTTTCTTGTGGTGGTTGCTTTGACTCACTCTAGTAACGCTCCAATCTGACTCTCAAGTGACCGTTTCCACCTACGCTTTTTCTCGTTTTGGCTCATTTTTTGAAACACCTTAAAATTTCTCTGAACTATTTTGGTATATTAAAAAAAATCAAAAGCTCCACATCAGAAATTTTAAAAACCACAAACAATTAAATTACAAATAACAAGTCACATTAACAGAAATTGCAAGAGTAACATAACAGGAGTTTGAACAGTATTAGACAAAGACAGCACAAGACCAAAGTAGTTCAACCCAAAATCTTGAGAGAAAAGTAAATATGATACAATAAAGTTGCTCTTGGAAGAATTTAGCAATATTTGTGGAATATCTTCTATTTAATATCTTTCATGTGGTTTACCATTTAACCAAAGACAATCTCTGTTCTTTCCAAGTCCAAGCGACCCAGCCCAGGTAAGTGGAAGAAGATGGATGGATGGATGATGGATGGCTGGATAGTGCTGGATGAAAGGAGACGGTAACTTGAAAAAAACAGCGTGTTTCAGAAGTGTCGACCCAGATCATAGCCACGAAGAGGGAGAGATTCTGTATTTACCTCCAGTAACGTTCCGGACATATTCAGTTTACAAATGTCTGTGCACATGATTTGGACATTTTTAAAGCAGGCTGAAACTCTTTTGTGTGCTTTAACAACCTCGCGTTGCTTCCAGGTCGGAAAACTAGTTCATTTTAGTTCAGAATGTCTTGAAAACGTTAATTCAGCAAAAATGTGTGGAAAAAAAGAAACATAAATGCTCTTCTCCTCCAGGTGTGCTCAGTTTGTCCTCTCTGGGCAGCTGTAGAAACAGGAAGTACTGAACCCAGTATTTAATTTCACTGGAGTTTTAAGTCAAAGTCAAATGGCCGTGATTACACGTGTTGTTTCACTATTGTTTGTAGTTTTCACTGATACTCCCACATTTCAAAAGTCATGTTGTGTAAAACGTCGCGATGGCTGCCCTCAGACTCGTGCTCTGACGACATGAATGAGTCAGGCCTCAGTCACAGCTCAGCTTAAATATTTGGACTAACCTACAGTGAGTATGTTAGCAGCTCACATGTGTGCGTCTGTGAGAGACCTGTGTTCTGATGACACACGGAAAGTGGGCGGGACTTATAGCACAACGCAGGAAGTGGATCTGTTTTTAATCAGTCGATGACAAACACGTGGCTTTTTAATTAAAATCCTAAATATATGCCACAGAAAGTATGTTGGGATGTTTTAAATACATTTTGCTGTTGAGTCTTTGACAGTATTTATTTATTTATTTTATAACATGATGCAATAATTCAGTATGAGCTGAGCCTTTAGGTTTTGATTTGATTTAAAAAACCCGTGCACTCTGATGCTTCTCTGTCCGTGTGACTAAAGTCTGCATTAACAAAGATTTTAAATGAGTACAGTTCTTTTTTATGTCGCTTTAATCTTGAACTTTTTAATACACTGATCCGTTTTCTCCTCAAAAGGTTTCTGAGAAATATCTGTTTGCTAATATTAGCCTCACGTCGGCCGCTCGGGCCTAAGACTTTTGTGTTTTAGTTAAAGTCAAACGTATCCTGTAAAAAAAAATAAAATAAACAAAACAAAAAAAAGGTAGAGTTCTGGAGCTTCTTCTGTTCAAGCTGCTGAAGTGTCCTTGGGCCAGACACTACCTTGCCTTTTGGGTGAGCACTATATTAATGCAACATTTAAATGATAGTTTAGATCAAAACAATGACTAACCTGGCGACAACAGACATTGTAATAGCATCTTGTGATATAAAGGTAATGACGTCCTGAAATAAAGTCCATGTTCCTGGAAAAGACTTGCCTAGAGCTCGTCTGATTGGATAAAACAGAGAGGTAGGTTTGATTTCTGACGTCATAATGCAGAGCTAATTATTATATAGAGTTAGATCTGTTTCTGCTTAAACTCTGGTGTGTGGATGAGACATGATGAGTGTGGTGTTGGGTCAGACAGCGCTGCAGGGGTTTGTGAACGGTGCCTGTAATTAGGCTCATTCACCACATCACGGTCCCGTCTGACACTGTTTAGAGTCTCATTAACACCAGCACTCACTGACCCAGAGTTAGTCATCGGAGAAACAATAGAGCAGGCCAAAAGAAAGCGCTGCAGGAGAGAGTCCAGGTTACTGTAACTCAAACCAGTCACTTTCACTGTTTGGACCAGCTCCTAAAACTCACAACCATGACGTCAGAGCCTTTCTAAAACATTCATAATCCAAAACACACACAGTGACTATGAGGGCTGTGTTTGAAGCTGTCTTACCCAACAGCATCAGTGTTCACAGAAGCTCAGAGACAGTTCTGATCCGCACCTTCGTTGCTTTGTACCTCCTGCATCTGCACAGTACAGTGGTGTTGAACCCACATCCTTCCTGCCCCTTTATAAGAGCACACAGAGGTACACAGTTTCTGACCGTGTCCTGTGGGACTAGTAAGTGATTTTTGAATTATTTGTCTGTCATGATGTGCCACTAACTTCATCTTCGGCGTCCTAGTGTCTTGTGGGTTTCAAACAACTAAAAACAACAAAAAAAAGACTAATTAGACTTACCTGAGAGCAGTGGTTCTCACAGTGTAGTGTGTTACAGGTAGGACGGCAGGACTTATTGGTCCATATCCAAATGAATGCTTTCTTTATTGAAAATAAAGTTCTTCCACTTAAAGCAACCACAAACATGTGTGTTATTTACCTTTATTAGACCAGTGGCTGATCAGGAGAACAGGGACAGGACCATCAAGGATTAATCAAGTCCTTATAGTTCTGTGTAACTTTGACAAGTGGACAAGGAAGCAATAGCATGCTTTTACCTATTTCTACCAAATTGTATGTATAAAATAATCTTGATTATATTTTTTTTGATGGGTTGCAGGGAAAGAGGAAAAGCAGAAGTTTGAGAACTACTGCCTCAGAGCCCGAGGAAGTGGTAAACAGGTTTTCCATCAGGATTCCTTTTATTGTGACACACTGGTTTTTGAAGATATTTTTCTAACTTAAACTTACAAAGACTGTATCACAGACTTTAATGAACCTTCACATAGTCTCAGGCGACCAGTCGAGTAGAAGATGTTTTTTTTAGATTCATCCACTAAATATCCCCAGCGGCTGTGTGTGTAATGTCTGAAGATGTACAGCTCTAATGTAAAACAGATGAGGTTATTTCCAGACGAGAAAAACTGTAAAACACTAAACAGTGTAACACCTGACGCTCGAACCAGGTGCTGTTTAATACGGTTCTTTAGCATTTTATAGATTTCTTTAGAGGCTTAAAAATCACTTGTACTTTCTTCAGTGTTTGTTTTTCAAATTAAAGGTCTGCAGTGTAAGACTCATAGTTTTAAATTGACTGGAACCATCTGGTGCTCTTCCACAGAAAATGTTTTTTGGTTTTAGTATTATGCATTAAGTTCATCGTGAAACCTCAAACACGGCCAGAACGGCACGTATTGCCACAACATTAATTTTTTTAAACTCACTTATCTTGTGAGAATACAGCTGCTGTGTAAAGTGATTATACTTCATTGGTACAACAAAAATAAAGCTGCATTTAAAGGAAAATACAATGAGTCCTGCTTAAATGATGAGTTCATCGCAGCAACAGGCGATACACGAGCCCCGGGCCTGATCTGTGCGATACATGTAGCTGCTCAAAAAAGCACCCAACATTAAACCCTTGTTATTCTTTTGAAAGAAACGCTTACGTAAATGACCGAGGCAATGAACAACTTCAAATCTCTAGAAAAGCACTAAAAACCCTGCTTGCATTTTCCACATCTTATCTTTGTGAAGCGGGGTTTTCTGCCGAAACCTTTTCTCGTGAGTAGAAGTTGAACTCACCACAGCACACACAGTCACCAAAATCCTCTTGTTTGAGCAGCATTTTACAATTTTTAGACAAATACCCTTTAGACCTTTGTAAAAGTGTTCTGTTTCCAAAATACGCAGCTTATTTTATGTATTTTTTGGAAGTAAAACTTAAAGCTTGTGTTAGTATTTTTTTATAATTATATTTTAAATTGATTCAGAAACAGTTTCTTATGCGTTATATAGCTTCCTCTGATGAGTCAAAATTCAAAGCATAGAGACGAAACATCCACAAACTGAATGAAACTGAAATCTTTATCATCAGCTCATTTTGTTGTAAAAACTAAACTAAATCAAAGTCAGGGATGGTTCAGTATTTGTTCCCCGCAGTAAAGAGTTGTCAGTGTGTTTCCAGTTTGGAGAAGCCGACAGGAGCATTATGTTATGTACAGTGTGTGGTCTGAAAGAGTTTTTGCCAAATGGCTGATATATATTTTCTGTATTACTATTTTCCACTCAGTCCTAACCACAAGTGTTGACTCGGAGCTTCTGATGTTGTGGAAACATTTGATTTATTTGTTTTTATTGTTGATGTCACGGCCCAATTTGCATCAAAGTGCTCTGATTCTTGACTTCAGCTGCAACAAGACATTTTGGTTTAAAAATAAAGATCAGTGCTAATCAGAGTTTAGTAAAAACTGATTTAAACAGGCTTAAACCAAGTTAAGTAGAGTTGTGTACAACTTTTGAAACTAAATGGGTTTATTATGTTTGATGAAAAACAGAGAGTGGGTTAGAGAACTGTGAGTTGTGAGACACTAACATCACATCAGAGACATATATATCCAGAACACAATGTAAATAGAACAATCCTGTGTAAGTTTGGCCACAGCAGTTGTCTCCTCGAGGCCTTGAGTGAACACAGCTTACAAAATTGTTGCTTTAAAGCATAGTTTAGTCAAATAAATCCCAGTTAAATCCCTCTGTATTGGATCAGAAACAAAACTGCTGCTGCTGCTGTACCAGACTAATCTAAACCTGAGCAGAAGAGCTTCAGTCTGTAGCAGGTTTAGACCCTAACCTGTTGTTTTCTTAAAATCAAATCAATCAAAAGTGTTTCCCTTGACGTGTTTTGAAGTTTTAGATGAAGTTTAGCATCGAAACGCGTTCAGGTAAACACTTAAAACATAGATCTGATAAGAAATAAAACGAGTTACCTTTCATCAAAGACCAAATGAACATTTATGGACTTTTGTTCAGAACCTATTGGAGACTCACAGAAAGTCTAAACTCATCTGAACTGAACTGTGTCAAAGCTGTTCGACACAATCGAGTTATAAAACTGGGATAGTTACTGACAATGGAGTCATTTAAATGTTTAAACTGTTTAAGAGTCACATTAAATTTAAACTTAGACCACAGTTAATCCTTTTGGTGAAACAGGGTTTAATTTAATCTGGGTTTTAACCATGATTTAAACTGTTAAACATAAGTGTTATTGTCTTGGAAACATATGTTCACACAAAGAAAAAACTGAGCACAGAAATAACTGATCTGACGTCAGTGGAATAAGGAGTATTATCACTGTTTGGTTTTGGTTTGAGGTGCTGCACAGACACATTTTGAAGCTAACAAAACTTGATGTGTTAGATTTACTTTCTATAAGTTTAAAAAACTTGAAGTTTCTGGACGATGTCAGGTTAGACTAAGGCAGCTTCAGCAGGACTTTGCTCCAAAAACACATCTTATTTTGGGCTAAAAATGTAGCTCCTCCGTCAGATTAGGAGATTTGTTTGCATATTACAGTAGAAAAAATGCTTCTTCCTCATTGGGCGACGTTGTTACTATAGAAACGTCGTAAGTTTTTTTTAACCTCTTTTCCTCACAAAGTCTTGTTTATTAGAGAGAGGTTTTCTGGTCCATTATTAGTCTGTTGGTTGCCACGGTGACAATTCTGGCATGCGAGTAGGAGTGGTCTAAGCGTGGAAAGGGGTGTGGCTTCAGTCTGAAGGGGCGTGGACTATGCAGATGTGCAGAAAGTTGTCCGGATGACTGAGGTGTTCGCTGAGCCACTGCAGAGGCGTCTCCAACAGAGGCTCGATGCCGTGGATCACCACCAGGAGGCGCTTCTCTTCACCTGCAACAGAGGTTAACAGCTCAATATGTTTCTATGTCAGTGGTTCTGGTCTTGATACGATCAAGTCTCGATCTCAATATGCTCTGGTCTTGGATATGTCTCGGTTAATGTAACCTAAAAAAGCTAATTTCTTTCCTACTCATATTTAGAGACAAGCTGTGTCATATCTGACAATATCACCCACAATTACAACTGTCACATTCTTCTGGGGATAAAAAAAACTCACAGAACTGAGCTCCACATCTGTCTCTGTCTCTGCAGCGAGACACAAACAGCGTCTGCTTCAGTGGATTCAAAAAGAAAGGGGTGTTCCCTCTGAACTGTAGGCCCTAGTGTCTCAGAAACACATTTAATTTCCTCTGAACCTTCTGCAGCAGAGACAAAGGCTTCAGCAGCAGCAGATAAACTCCATCTGTTGCAGTCTCCTTTGCAACAAAGACTCACTTTTTGATTCTTGCATTAAACTCTTCAGTGATGATATTTTTGATGAGTAGACAAATATTTTTTGAGAACCGCTGCTGGAAACACAGGATTTATTTACGGCCTATGAATAAAGAGCGTCATGGGAGACACTGCTGGATAATAAAGAGTAGAGAAGCCACAAGACAGCCACTTCTGAAGAGATAAACAGGAAGTGAGGACAGACCACATCTGAGGCGTACAGATGCACCGAGTACAGCAGTTTGAGAAAAAAAAAAAAGTGAAAAGTGACAGTTGAGAGTTTTTCATTGGCTCATAGTTAAACTTTCACTCTGACACTCGCACTTTCAAATGTCACTGTCTCCACCCAGCCATCAAAAACATCCACCTTTCAAAGTATGACTCAGCCCCCATGACAGGGTGGTATTACGTGTGTCTTTCAATAATTAATAATGAAAACAGAAATACACATACAGTAAGAACAGGCATACAATAGAAACAGCTAAAGAGCCTGGGGGCCATTCTTGGGTCGGCCTGCAGCCGCATGATTGGGCCTTGGAAGAAAATTAGAACCCACTTCATAACAATGGAATAAAAGAGACAGAAACTACAAAAACAAAAAACACCATTAACTAAAGCGATATGACAAACCTTTTAAATACTAATATTATAGCTGTTAACTGAAGCTACATTTGAGCCGATCAGAGCCGACTTAATCAAAGCACTTTTTTAATTATTGTGGCTCAGTTAAATTTTCAACAAGAATTTGTTGCTGTATTACTTTATTGATTCAAAACAACAAAATGATATAAAAAAATAACTAAAATGTAAGGAAAAAAGAAAAATAGGAATAAATAATAAATAGAGAAAAAACTCTTCAAAGAATTATTAAAAAATAAATGTGGGTTCTTTAGGAATTGAGTATGACACACACAAGAGCGTTCATAGTTTAGGGGCAGTTCATAATAACATAGACTAAATAATTCTATTAATAATTCTATCAATTATAGTTCATTGTCTTTTCTAGAGAAAGGTCCTTTTACAATGCCAAGTATAAATTATTTAGGGTTCATTGGAATAGTGACCCTAAGCATGACCCGGAAACCCCTCCTCTGTGATAAAAGGATGGCAGTTCAACACTTGCCCTCTTCCGTTTGGAAGGTTTCTGACTCAAGTGGAGAGGTTCAGAAACAGGAAAAGGGTGGCACAACGAGTGATGTCTTTTCGTGACAATCTTCACTTCTTATCTTATCTATTATTGAGATTGTCCTTACTGCTTTTCTCCATTACACGATGTGAATATTGCCAAATTTCTACAACCCACCAAGACTAAAAGAGCCAAAGCACTGACAGAGCACTTAAAATAATTTATTATGACAAACATTAAATGCACACGTTAATAAACGACATGTTAAAACAGAAACACAATGTAAAACAGGCCTGTTACTACCTCCTTTACTGATAACAATAAATTAAACATGATTTTTTTTTTCAAACTGACTAAAATCTAACTATAATTTCCATTTATTTTCTGCAAACCCTGACAGTTACCCCTCAGTCTTGACGTGCACAGTGTGTCCTGTTAGCGTGAGAAGCACAGTGCGACCCGCTCGACAGTGGGTGAGTCCACGTAATTTCAGGAGGACGGTTGGTGCAGACCTACAACTGAGAGACTCCACCCAACACCTGCTGCAGTTTCAAACTAAATTTACCAGAACCATTGCGGCAAACGAAGCTCCTGCCCAGACACTCATTTTTTTTTAAAACAGAGCAACTAATTTAGTGCAATGACAGGCCAGGCCCGTTTTTGTGTGTAGCATAATTAGTAAACCTTAAAGTTACCGCCGAGAAAAATACTTAATCTGAGTAAAAAATAAAAATGAGTTTGAATTGTCAATCTGGAGCAAAGGTTCTTACTTTCTGCATAAATCTGCAGCAGGAGCAGAGTGACTTTAAAACAGTGAACAGCCAGCTCATAAGCCCCGCCCACAGCTGCAGGTACTAAGTACATTTCACTGTGCATTGTATTATGTATAACTTACATTTTATCTAAATCCTGTCTATAGTAATTGATATATAATTTATTTAGTAAAGATACTGAACATTCAGTCGCAGCAGGACACTTTTCTTTCAGTATGGGGGCTAAGTTGCTGATAAGATGAGAGGTCAAAAGGCAAGGTGTGGGTTTGTTTCTGGGGGATTCAAAAAGAAACTAGTTGGCCGTTAGAGACAGTTTTGCTTAAGTTAAATTGCTGTCAAAGAATGAAAACAAACGTACCTGACTCTTTGAGAAAGCAACAGCACAATAAGCTACTGAAAGTCTCTCACTAAACTGAGGCAGGTATCACTTTCTGTTTGAATCAGCAGCAGCATTTTGGGACAGAAAATGCAAGCCTTGTCTATTTAAATTGTCAAAGAGGGGACGAAAGAAGCATAAATATAAATGCGCTTAACAGAAAGGGAAATGCCACCAGGATCTAAAAGAATACCCACAGCAGCACCCAGTGACTTTAGGCTGAATTACGCTTTCCAGACTCACGACGGAAATCCAAGCTGAATCCTGCCTGTTTTCCACACATCTACAGCCGACAGACTACAGTAAAAACACCAGGAGTTAATTCCCCGAAAACACGGCCTAAAAACGTCCGCTCCTTTTCAACAGCGGAGGATTTATGGAGAAGTCAAAATAACTTCCGGATGATGCAGAGGTGTTTTCCCACTTTGACTAACGCCATGTCTGTCTTTCATTAAATCTAATCTAAACATCTGAAGTCAATCCAACCATATCAAATTTGATAAATATTTCTCTCACGAATGACTGTTTTGATCTGTTTTTATTCTTCCGTCTTGTATGTTTGTGTTGTTTCCTGTTTGTCTTGATGCTTGACAAAATGTCAGTTGAGATGAATGAGAAATGAAAGTTCTCACTCATCCAGGACATATTCACGAAGAGATTTCAACAACCGTAGGTTTGAAGGTGAAGATGTTTCCTTTGACTGTACCTTCAAACATACGTCCAGAGGCCTTTTTTGGAATCTTTCCTTTTATGCTTCATTTTTCGTGACCTTTAACCCAAGTGTCATCGATTCATACAACAGACAATCCCACCTATACACAAATAAACCACACGCTGAAAAGTCTCTATGCTGAAACAAGAGTTTCCAAACTGCTCTGTGAAGTGCTCAGTGCAGTGTGCTCTGCTGTGCGTGCTGCAGCTGGAGAGTTAATAGAGAAAGGAGACGGTTTCTTCTGACACCAACCAAAACTTCAATTAGAGAAAGTGAAGATATGTTCCAGAAAACTAGTGTTGTCATCTTTTATTTTGACATGAGCAAAGAAAGAGAGATGCTGAAGGATTAGCAAAACATAAGCAACCTGGCAATTCAGTTACTTTGTTTGCAACAGTTGCAGATAAACCGCTAAAGTGGCGCTATTGCTCATAACAGCTTCTTTCCTTGGGCCATCAGGCTCCTCGATAGCAAACACCGTACACTTTATTTAATTGTGCAATTCATCTGATCTTGTTACACATAACTACCTCATTATGCCATTGTCAGAGTACTTACTTATTTATGTTTATATGTTTCTGTATGGATTTTTAATTCTTATAGTACTTTTGAACCGGTATGGTGATATGATTTTGAATCGTTGTAAATGGTAAATGGTTGCGTGAGTTGTTAGAAATGGTCTTTGATAAAGCTCTGAGCCAGACAGGCAGAACTCAGGTCTGAGATTATAATGAGACGGAGAGAGTGAAGTCTAAACAGAACACAGCCAGGAAGTAGATAAACAGACAATGAAGAGTGGAACAGAGGACCCACAGCTCACTCACCTGCAGCGAGGAAACATCAGTATCTCTGAGAACACTGAGGCCTCAGAACATTTACTTCAAAAGAAGAATGTGCTTTGACTTCACAGGGAATAGGCCAACACTAGACCCCATCTTTGCAGATAAAGATGGAATAGCGATGATTAGTGTAAGGGGCCATTTACACAAAGCCCAATTTAAACAATATGTGTTCACTCGAATACACTGTTGAGAACGCTCTATGTCTGCCAGGCCAGTAGGGGTGCTGAGAACACCACCTCTACCGTCATTACACACAAGAAGAAGTAATGGTAGGGGTCTGCTTTTGAACATTAGTTGTGTCCAAATCCACTTCCTATATTTCCTAATCACTCGACCACGACATTGTGCCACACTTTATAAAGGACTATGTGACAAGTGCTGCACGATATCCCGAGTGCATTATACAATTATTACTTTAAATATTGTGATAACGATATCACCTGCGATATCTGAATGGTCTTTTACTAAAAAAGAAATATAAGGCTCTGAACTAACTTCCACTCGTCAAAGCAGGAGGAAATTCAGGGGCTGTCCACACGGAGACAAAAATCACTGTATCCATATACATTTTGTATTGTATTGGCCTTTCGTCCACACGGATCCGGTGTTTTGGGAGACTGAATCCGCTATTTTTTGAAACAGGGTTCTAAAGTGGATAAATCTTTCGACAACACCTTTGCGACACCCTTGCGATGATGTCATCGCATCACGTGTCGGCCTCGTCACACGTAACAGCAACAACAATAATGGCGGACTACATGCTTGAGTTCGTGCTGCAGAAGCTACTAAGCCTACTAGCTTTATTACAGCAAAATCTATTGCTTCTATGCAGTTGTGGTGAGCAACAAGCGATAATGGACAACACCATACGCCACATGCTCTTAGATCCACCGCGAAAGAGAACCAGGAGAGCAACCAGGAGAAAATGAATGGAGAGAGAATGTCCGCATGTCCAAAGCACTCAGAACTCAGTCCGTATATTGAAGAGCAAACAACAAACATGAGGGCACCAATTACTACACTCTAAATATATGACTGCAACAATTTGAGAACTTGTTTTTATTAGAAAATAAATATTTAGGTCTTCGTCTTCTTCTGCAGCGCGCAAGGTTATGCGCATGCTCAAAGTCTTCTTCTCCGTGTATAGTGTATATCTGTGGCAGAATTACAGCGCCCCATACTGGTCGGGCATATATACTACATCGTTTTCAGCCGGCCGTGTGTACGCAGATATTTTCTTGAGACGACGCCGTCTCAAGATCGGATAGGGGATGCACTGGCTTCGTGTGGACATAGCCAGTTTCAAGGATTATACCAGGTCTAAACTTGGACTAAACCAGGTCTAAACTTGGACTAAACCAAGACTAAATGTAGGAAATAAACAAGGTCTAAACCAAGTCTTTTTTTTAACAATTTGTTTTAAAGCTTTGTTTGGACAATGTTTTAGATGATGATTAATGATCTTTAGATGATTTTGACTGAAAAAAGGTAAAAGTCTACAAAATGGAAGAGTATAGCATTTTTGCGATAAAAGTAATTCTTTGCGATATGGATATTGCGATCGATAATATTGCAATAACAATAAATTTGTGATATATTGTGCAGCCCTAATAGTGACTGTTTATTTTGTCACGTAACTCTGCCAAAACAAAAAAGAAAAAGTGAGCTGAAAATAAACTTCTATAATAAACCATTACAAGACTGTGATATAAGTATTAATATAAATAAGCTTACATGTGCTATTCAGCAAGCCTAAATGAATAAAATTGATTGGATTGCTGCCAGTCTTTCACATCACAAGAGGAAAGCTGTCGTCCTTCAACCGGAAGGTAGGTTGTTCGATTCCCGCTCTCCCCACAGTTCATACTGTCGTTGTGTCCTTGGGCAAGACACTTAACCCACCTTGCCTCCAGTGGCTGTAACACTGGTAATTACATTAGAACAATGTAAGTCATAATAATCATTATAAAGTGCATAATGTAGTGTTTACTGGAGCAGCTCTCATAAACTCTCATAAAAGATTGTGTTTTTCTGGAGGGGAAAATGGTATTGCTATGATAATGTTCACCCAAAATGCTACACCTTCTCCAACAGTTTTTTGTCTAAACGGCCTCTAAATGTTCAGTAAAGTTGAGGCATCCTTGTGTTTACAGCACATCAGACTCCAAAACTTTCCAGGTGACCTTTTTGGGCGTATTGCTCCAGACTTTATTAAATAAAATCAACTTGGAACAACAAGTTAAAGTTAAAATTAAAATTGTTGTTAGTAGGCTTCTTAATTCTCCACTTGGGCTGTATTTGCGTGACACAGCGTCGTTTGGAAAGATGTCGTGCTGCTCTTTTCTTTGAAGCTCTGTCTCAGGTGTCGTCTCGTGGGGTCTTTCAAGTCTTAAACCCTTTCTTTTTTCTTTTTTATCCTCCTCCACAGATCAGAGTGAAAGTGCCTCTTTTGTCTCGCGCCGTCTGCTCCTGATGACTCGGACAGATTACAGCTGGGATTATAGCGGCGTGTTTGGATTCGGACTCGTGTTCAAACAACGACATGAGAATTGTTTGGGAGCCTTCTCTTCCTTTTTTAAAACCCCACACAGAAGAAGAAGAAAAAAAAAAAAATTGAAAATGGGGGCTCCCCGAGTGAACGAGTGATCTGTCAAACTTCAAATGCGACCTGTCTCTGTGTTGCGTCTGTGTCTCGCCACAAAACAGACGAGTGGGACGCATTAGGGCTTACCCTGTCACATCATAACGAGAGGCTTAAACCTACAGCTTCTGAGGGACCACATGATGAAAAAAACATGAAAATATATGCCAATGTGTGACATGTGCGTGAAAAGACCTGGATTACATTTTTGCTACAAACTAAAGCTGCCTTACCTGAAAATTCAGAAGTGAACTTTCTGCTTTTATTTTTGCCATTCCAAAATTTCATTAAAAGTAGAACGCAAGACTCAGTGGCGCCTCTATAACTTTTTTTAAATGCAACCCCGACCCCAGGTTTGACATATATCCACCAAACCTGGTACACATATTCTTCATATCAAGCCGCATAAAAAAGTCTCCGGGACCCATGTTCCACGACGCGCAGGAAGTTTTATATTATATATTTTTAATCAGACTTGCCATGGATGCCTCATTTTTATTTTTTTAATTCCTCCTACAGCTTTAACCCCAGTAACCTAAAACTCATCATCAAGCCAAATATGTCATTAAAAGTTACAGAAATAATTTTGATATCTTAAAAGATGTGGACGTGAACTTGTGGCTGATATTGGCATCATCCAAAATATAGATAATTGGCATAACCTTCAGAAAGGTCTTGTACAGGAAGTCACTGATGCGTGTCCTTCCACCGCTGCAACAGGAGCTTGCAGTTTTATTTTTAGATTTATACTGTTACTGAATGTCTGTCCTTCCTGTACGTGTCGGTCTGAGTGTCAGTGAACGTACCCTCGTTTGGGACGGCAGCGGGGTACATCTCTCTGAGCAGGTCGCCCAGAGTGTGAGCGGTGCCTTCAGACGACATAGGACGAAAGAGTTTCTGGATGAACGGCCGCTCGCTCATCGTCTGCAAAACAAAGAAACAGAAAAGAGAAAGAGTTAGTAATAATAATAAAAAAAAAAGTCTTCTACACCACAAAGGGATAAGGCATACTGTACTTCCCAAAGATAAAAAAGTGAACATATTTATTCCTCTCAACACCAGTCCCAGTGACAAAGAAAGTTCTAGAAATACCAAATACTAAATACTAATCCTAAACTATAGATACAGTCCTTTTTCCATAACTTTAACAGAATAATTATTTTCCCAGTAGTATACAGTATTTGTTAATTTATTTACTAAACCTTAACCATTTAACCTCAGATTTGAGAAATCCGACTCGGCTGCGCTCTGATTTGCCGTTTCTAAATTCTACATGTAATGTGCGTTACTCAAGCCGTAACAAGTTAAACTGTGATGAATTTTGTATTAGACATCATTTATGGCCACCCAAATTGGTCTTAATTAGATTAGAAACCTAGAGTCAGAAACACAGGAGAGACCCAACAGTGGAGCTCTAACTGTTGCTTAAAGCTTATAATAAAGTGTGAAGGGGGTTTTGGGCTTGTGCACAGTCCATTCTATCCTTTACTATTGTTTTGTGCAATTCTTTACTTAAAAAAATCATGGTTAACTTCAAATCTTTTTGAGGTGTGTGTGCTTCACCTGTTCTTGAGGTTTGTACTTTTTTCAAATAAGAAAACGTTTTAAAAATGCCAGAAATTGCGTACTTAAGTACAGACTTTTGCGTAAGAAGGCTTCTTCACCAAAGAGGAACGTAAAAACCATTAAGTGTTCTTTTCTACATTTGAGTTCTTTCCCTAAAACCATGCCTATAACTGGAATGATGCGGTGGGAGTTTTCCGAACATGGAACAGTGCCGTGTGAAAGCATTGAGTGGGATTTTTGGGGTCAGACGTTTTCACAAACATTTGCTGTGAATGTAGCTCTTTGAAGAAAACAGCTGCGCTCAATGTGACATTTAGCAACATTTTAGTTTCAGACATACAAATGTTTCACGGATCAGCATCAGTCTGGTAATCATTAATGTGTCACTGCAGAATAGAATTTCAACATTTAAAGTCTGGTTTTAAGAATAGTTCAAATTCAGCTGCAATTGGTTCACTTCAAGATAATTGAAACAATTCAACAATTCAAGACTAACCTAAAATGAATTACTGCCTGTTTCACATTTTTACTTTAATAAAAACACTGTGATTGTAGAAAATATGACATCCAAAACACTGAACAAAACCCAAAACAGGTTTAAACCAGTTCTAAACCAATTCTAAACCAGGTCTTAACCAGGACTTAACCATGTCCTAACCAGGACTAAAACAGAATTAACAAGCTCTGTATTGCAACATAAATGAAAATACCACAATGGAAAAAAATGATCAATGTCAGAGCGAGGCAAGTGACCTCTGACGCTGCAAGGCAAGATTATTTGTACAGCACAGTTCATAAATACAGCAATTCAAAGTGCTTTACAAAAAGAAGAGATACAGGTTAAAAACACAAATAGAACAATTATCAATAAAATAAAATAAAAATAAAATGAATCACTTAAAAATAAAACTAAAAGAGAAGAGTGCAGTTGTCATATGCACAGTTAAACAGAACTGTTTTCAGTCTGGACTTGAACATTGTCAGAGGCCTGTCTCTCCTCCTCTGGAAGACCAGATTTTAGCTGCATAAAACTGAAACGCTCCCTCACCGTGTTTAGTCCTGACCCTGGGCACCAGCAGGAGACCTGAGGTCCTCAGAGTCCAAGAGGGTTCATATGGGACTAACATGTCAGAGATGGACTTTGGCGCTGGGCCATGGAGAGCCTTATACACTCTATCCTCTGAGAAACAGGAAGTGAGACCTGAGGACAGGACTTATATGGTTGTACTTTCTGGTCCTGGTCAGGACTCGAGCAGCATCGTTCTGTTTGTACTGCAGCTGTCTTACAGCTCACTCAGTGAGTCCAGTGAGCAGACCATTGCAGTAGTCTAACCTGCTGGAGATAAATGCATGGATAAGTCTCTCTAAGCCTGCTTTAGACACAATACCCTTGATTCTGGCTGTTAAAGTTCAAGTCTGAATCCATTATTACTCCAGATTTCTAACTGGATTTTTAGGCTTTAGAGAAAGTGACTTATGGTGACTGCAGACACTTTCCCTTTGTGTGTATGGGCCAAAGATAATTACTTCTGTCTTGTCTGGGTTCAGTTGTAGAAAGTTGTTTTGCCTCCACACAGAGATCTGAGGCAGTGACATTGTGAGTCCACAGGCCCATAGTTGACTGCAGTCAGTGAGACGTACATCTGAGAGTCATCTGCAGAGTTGTGCTAGGACACATTGTTACTGCAAATTAACATGGCCCAGAGGAAGCATGTAAAGACTGAACAAAAGGTGTCCCAGGGTGAACCCATGTGAGACCCCACAGGTAAACGCCTTTGGGGTGATACTTTTATCGCAGTTTACAATTTCAACAAAGTACTTCCTGTCTTCCAGATAGGACCTAGTAAATTTGAGGGCAGCACCAGAGATGCCCACCCAGTCCTCTAACCTCTGTAACAGGATCACATAATCAACTGTGTCAAACGCTCAGATCCAGAGCAGGACTAAGACTGAGACTCTGCCTGCGTCAGTGTTCAGACGAATGTTATCTGTCACCTTATGGGCTGATAGTGATGCTCTTTTTAAGGAGAGGCTTAATGACCGCAGTGGAAAGGCCTGAGGAAATGTTCCAGACTTTAGTGAACTGTTAACTAAGTGAGTCAGCTGTAGTAACAAACTACTCAGCACAAATTTTTAGAAGTCTAGTGGGTAACTCATGGAGGCAGCTTGTGGAAGATCTCAGACTGGAGATGGTCTCTTGGACTGTTTTGTCAGTGACAGGTGTGTGGATGGCTGTACAGTTGTCATCTGTGTTGTGCAGTTAATTGCAAGTTTAATACTCTGAACCTTATTATTAAAGAACAGCGCAAACTCATTGCACAAGAGTTGTTACTGCAGTTTGTGATTATTTCAGAAACATACCTCTTCCTTGTTCTACACCAAGTCTGGTTGACCACACTCAACATTTCTTTAGAAGGAGATAGTCTTCAGGAGAAATCTGAGTGAAACCAAAACCTGTGAGGAGTCAAACAGAGCCTGACACTGACTCTAAAGTTCACTGATGATCTTCTGAACTAGAGATGGACTATTACAGATAAACACTTTTTTAAGACAAAATACATCCGGAAATGTGTAAATACCTTGTTCCACCGCTGTTTGTCCTCGCAGCAACTACCGTTCATTTACAGATGTGGGTTTATTACAAGACAAGCCTCGAGTGCACTTTGAAAATAAGCGATGTACAGAGCCATGTCATACTGAAATAAGCTGCCTTTAACAGAAACTTACATTAAAAAACATTGTAGTTTCAACAAGAATGAAGCCATTAATAATTAAAATTGAAATTATGAATATTTACTAAATTCTAGGTAAAAGAAGCGCACTGTATTTTTGAGATTGACAATGTACCCAGTTGTTGCATGTGTTCCATGACAAAACAACAAGTCTGTTTTTACCTGTAGCCTTGAGGTCAGTGATGCAGCAGTGAAAGGCCGCTTACCTTATTGCTAGCAAAACATTAGCATTTGCTTCAAAATCACATTGCGACAGTGAGTTCAATTCAATTTTATTTCTGTATCCCAGTATCACAATAACAACAGGGCTAAACAATGACAAAAAATAAAAGGTATTCAGACTTCAGATCCTATCTCATTATTCTCCAGTGGACTCAGGAGAAACTGAGGTGTCAAAACGAGAGTCTGACACGAGATCCGTACTAATCATGCCGGCCGTCAAAAAAAACAAAAACATCGCCCTCTGGGCTCAGGTAACACACAGGTAACAAACACCGCATGGCCCTGGGGAGCATGAAGCAGCAAGAGGAAGGTGTGAAGAGAGCGCTCGGGTTACGACACAGAAACACTGAGTCACGTCAGGAAGCGTCTGAGGTGTCGGCGCAGAGAGAGTGCGCTAAGTGACAGCTCCTGAACTGCATTTTTAAATAGAACATTCTCAATTATTTAAGACAGGGCCAAACAACGAAGGAGCTATTAACACCCAGCAAAGGCTCAAAGGGTTTGGACTGAAGCAGGACTCAGGGTAAACTAGGATAAAACAAGGTCTAAACCAGGACTAATCTTGATCCTTGTCGCCACTAGGTCAAATTATTAAATATTACGTATTGCCTAATTCATTTGGATGCTAGGTAGTGTAGTTAAGACCTCTTTAACTAAGACCAAGACTTTTTTTTATTGAGTCAAAACCAAGGCCATTTTCATTTTATAGACGATCACAATCTTCCGGGTGTTTTATTTTGAAACGTCTACCGGATCCTCATTCCTACTTGACTCACTCCCTCTCAGTTCTCCAAGTTGAGCTAAGATGAGCAAAAAACTATTATCTCTGGAGAGCAGCTTTGATCAGAGGGAAAAGCCTAGAAGAAGGCAGGAGACAAAATTAAAAAAAACCACGAGTCCTATTTAAATTATGATTGCAACAGGTAATACACAAGCCCCAAGCCTGCTCTGTGTGTAGGTGCTCTGAACTGCTTCAGGGGCAATTAACAACTTTCACAACATTCTGGATTATATTTAAGGTGGAAGATGGCACTAAAAACCCTGCTTCCATTTACAACATCTTATCTTTGTGAAACATGGAGTATCCTAGACATAAAGAACACACTTTGAGTGTCACAGTCTTCATCAGTCTCAGATGGGAATGTCTCGTTGCAGGAAACAAGCCCAGTTCCATTGACTCCACTGACTGATTAAATTAATGTTTAAACTGTAGCCTATAACTGAGTTTACATTTTTGAAAGTCCTCTTTAAATCTGATTTATGTGTCAAATGGAAACAAACTTTTGTCTCTTTTTTCATCTCTGTTTCTGCAGCAGACTAAACTTTGTTACCTACCGACATCACAATGTGACAGGAAGTCAGGCTGAACAGGTTTTTATGGTTCAGAGATAACTGCACTGTGGTGAATAATTGAAGACGGTGGCACACAATAAAGAGGTTATCGATCCCTGGGGAGAAGCGTGCTACTGCTTGGATAAGGACACTTTCTTTTGAGCTGCGCTGACACCTAAGCTGTGAAGCGCGGGTGAAAGAGACGGCCGAGTGAAAAGAGCAGCGGAACTCAAGCCTAATTGACGGATGGCTTTTCAATCCGGTTAATTGATGGTAAAACAATGGAGCGTGAGGTCAGCTTCCAAGAACGGAGAGAGAGAGAGAAAGCGTTTTCCATTGGGTAAATTAACACGGCAACCTCGTTTTAGGACGCCTTCATTTTCACACCTCTACAGAGAGGCTGAATTAAAGTCTGAATAATTGATCGCTCAGGAGCTGCATTAGTCAAGATGAAGATGCCATTCTACACGACACAAGTACTGTTCCCATGCAACATAAAGATATTCTGGAAGAGGCCATACAGATGCTCAGCCCAGCATTTTACAAGTACAATTTATTTACTGCAACATCCTTCAAAGCACTTTGGAAAACCCTTATGAACAGAATAAAGAAATCCAACATCAAAACTCAAAACATCAAAATTTAGGGCAACACATTTTTTTTTCATATAAATATCATTAAATTAATGATAAAGTTCTTATGGTATACTGCTACTGTAATACAATAGAGCAATAACTGCAAAACTTAATAAAAGAAAGTGTCTATTTTCTTGTTAAGAAATGAAAATTAAATGCTCTGGAGTAAATCCAATGAGTCTTGGATTAGACCAACAGCTGTTCTGACATGCCATATTGTGAAAAATCCTTTGAAATATAGTGACAATTAATTCCGGCCGTGGAGGTTTCAGGAGGCATCTTGTTGTCTTATCTGTAGACTGTGTTCTCAGTGAAAACTATAATGTCCCATTTGGTCCCAGACAGATATATTCGCTGCTGGAGGTATAGAACCAGTAAAACAATGGAGAAATAGTTAGTTTCATTTTTCAAAAATGTCTAATCTATATACTGTACATATATGACATTAGTCATATATGTACAGTATATACCCCTCTACGCCATCTACTGTTTAATGCACCCTATACTCAATATTTCTAAGGCACATGTGTGCAATTAAGCAGCTGTAACTAAAGTAGTTTCCTTTGTGGCTCAATTCAATTTATCTCTGGTTTATTGCAAAGTCTTGCAACTAAAACAGAAAACTCCAAAAAGCCCTTTTCCAGCAAGCGTTCACAACGTTCATTTCAAACTGTGACCAAAAAACAAGGCCTTTCTCCAGAAACACACAAGAGGGCGCTGTTTGCCCAAATAATTTTAAGGCACTCCTCCACGTTTGCCTCAGTTTGTTTTTTTTGCTCTCGGGAAAAGATAAGAATTACGTGACACTGTTGTTGCCAATTACACACACTTCCTGTTTGGGCTTGTTTAGACGTATGTAGTCCCCTTAGGCTCACATTTTGATTGTACCAGAGTTCAGTTGGAAGCAGGTCTCGGGGCAGGTTTGGTGGCTTTAGGTTACACGATACATCTTTCAAGAAAACCGCAGTCACAGAGAAAGCACTCCAGATTTCATTTTAACATATTCATATTTTAAGTGTCTGCACATCCTGACGTGCGTTAGATGTCAAGATCCACACTGACGCTAGAGAAAATTATATTAGCTCAACTACAGAAAACATCAGAATTCAGTATTTTCTTGTCTCGATGTAAACGCAGATGAAGTTTTAAAACACCACAGGCCAGCTTATGCATTTTGGTGTCATGTAAATTGCCCCAAAGACACTGTGTCCATTGGTAAATTAACACTTCAACCTCGTTTTCAAACGACATGAAACCGACACCTGCTTAGGAGAAACTCCATCAAGAAACTAAGAATTAAAATCTGAATTATTAATGGCTCAGTCTCAATGTTCTGGCACCACACAGTTTGTACATGCTATTTTCACAAAACATAAAGATACATATACAGTATGTCCAGTCTCTGACACAAACCAAACTAAACCAAATGACTAATTACAATAAAGCTGGGGAAAAACTATGGCTATATCTAAGAAAAATCTAGGATTAAAAAGATGTATAAACTTGTGTCTACGTCCTGCCTCAGTGAAGCCCATTTTGTTACTTATCCACCTCACAATGGAGCAGGCAGCCAGACTGAACACAATTGAGCCATTGGTCGATATAACTGGACTTTGTAAATATTCATATGAACAACACGCCTCTGACTAAAGATCAGACTCACATTGGGAATGACCTCTGAGGGTCTTACACTTTTGAATGCAGTCTGTTGTAACTGTGATAAAAAAATAAAACAAAAAAACAAGTCATTTACAACCTGAGCAAACACAGTCATGTTTTACCTGAGAAGGAACAACTCCTTACTCCTTAAATTTCACTTTGTGCAGTGAGACACAGCCCTGAGGCTGTTTGAATCAGACTTTATCATTTACTTTAAACAGAAGTTATAAAAAGTTCTGCAGTCAAACCGAGAAGACACCACAGAGGCTGGTACATTCAGGTTTATACCAAGTTAGCCATTGTTGTCCAGAGGTCTGTAGATTACTGTAAAATGATGTTAGATAATATTATTTTAGAAGGAGTAAAATATGTTGTCATATAACTAAGAAATCCCACTAAAACCTGTTCTAATTCAACTAAAAGAATTAAAAATCTAGCTAAAATTGAAAAGAAATTGACTCTTCAAAAGAAGAGACTCAAATTCATAAACTCTGAGGCCAGTGACCAAATCTAAAAACATTTCATGCTGCCGCTGAGGAAATCTTACATACATGAAATGCCATTAGTCCTGTTTTTAAACATTTCATAAACATTTTGTATTATTAACAATTACATTATGTTAAAGTTCTCTTGTCAGTCTCTTGTTTTGATAATATACTGTATATTCTGCCACAGTGAACGGTATAAGACATTCATATTATTCTCAACTCACAACTACAATATATTAATGCCATCTCCTGTTTAATGCACATTATTACTCAATATTTCTAATGCATATAGTGTATGGTGTAATCTTTAGTTTAATGTTCTCCATAAATGTGTGCGTGCAATTAAGCAGCTGTAACTAAAGTCATTTCCTTTGTGCATCAATTCAGTCTACGTCTGGTTTATCGCAAAGTCTCAAAGTCTTGCACCAAAATACATAACAATTTAAATTCCATTTAGTTTAGTCCGCTCCAAAAAGCCCCGGCTGGCTTTTTAAATCAAAATACAAAGCATTTCACAAGAAACACGCTAGAGGGCGCTGTTTGCCCAAATCATGTTAAGTCTTATTATTTCATCAGTGTCCACATTTGCCTCGGTTTGCTTTCTCTAGTTTGTGCTAGTATAAAGACACAGCCAATGAGCAAAGCAAGTAGCAGTTTGTGTCTTTACGTGACACAGTGTAAGTGTGGGAACCGACAAACACAGACACAGATACAGTGTTCAAAAGGTCTTTTGTTCCTACTGTCATCAGACAGCATTAATGAAGAGAGGCCAACCAGCGTTTTATTGTGTACATTTGTTTTTAGTTTTTTTGTAAATTCTAACTTTTATAGTAGCTTATAGTATTTGTATTTTAAAATATCTTGTCTAACTTTATTCTGTGTTTTTGCACCAACATGCTACAAAAAAATCCCTTGTATAATGTAAACCCTGTCACTTAACCTGGCAATAAACTTGATACTGATGGGCCAGCCGTCCATCGTGACCCACCTGTTATACCTACATTCCCCACTAGGGCGTGCTCCCCTCTCAGAGACCCACTGGTCCAGATAGGAGTTTTTTATTTTCGTGTCATTTCTGATGTCATAAATTGTGAAGGAAATGTGAAGTCATGTTGTTTTTGCCAGTGTTGTCCTTATGTTGTGGATTTAGAAAAAAAACTAGGACTGGTACAAACATGGAAAGCATCATTTCGTTTTCCCCAGACGTCTCTCCTCTCTTCTGTTTTTCTTCTAAAAACCACACCAGCTCCAAAGCGCCCTAGACATTTCAGGAATGAGGCTTAATTTCTCTTTCACACCACTGTAATAAAAAACAAAACAAACGAGGTTTAACTTGGCTTTGATGCTTTAATTCTCCCCAAAACCCACTGCGCTAATAAACGTCAATGGAAACTTTCAATTGTGCCGTAACAATCCGCCAAACTGCGTCTGGTCCAGCGCGGTTTCACAGCTTCTACAAGTGTACGTCTCGCTGTTTTTAGAGCATTTGGGAAGCCACAGTCTGCCACTTCACAGAACAATAGTTTATTACCAAAAGCAGGAATGTCCTTTGTCGGAGTCTAAAAGTGTTTATTTACGGGTATAGAAGATGTGAAAGTAAAAAACAGGAGGATTTACGAGGGCTTGTGATGGACGAGTCGCTGTCTTGGTTTGGTCTGGAGCAAAAAAAATTAATGTGTTGTCCATAAAGGCTCGTAAAAGTGTGTGGTAAATCAAAAAAAGTGGGGAATTACAGTGAACAACGCACTGTTTACTGAGCTGGAGTTGATGAGATTTTAAAAGAATGTACAAGTTAAAAAAGTAGCTATGGACAAGGACTAAAAACAAGACTAAACAAGGACAAGACAAGGCCTAAACTTTGAATAAAGCCTGGATGAAGGAGAGGTTTTTAATAAGAACTAAACCAGGACTAGATTAAGATTTACACTGAAATAAGCAAAGACTAAACCAAAGGTGAAATGAAAACTTCAACTAAAACTTGTTATAAGTCACATATCAAAAGTTAACTGTCGCATGCAGGATTTGTCCAAGAAAAAATAACAAATAAATCAAAGTTAAACCTAATCTGTACAAGACGGTATTAACAATAACCTAAGACTAGAGCAGACTGTAAATTAATTCCACATTTATCCACTTGAACTATTCCTGAACCCAACTGATGCTAATTCAAAATATTAACTTCCGGAATAGAGCCAAAGAAAAAAAAAAAAAATAAAACAATTCCAAAACCTGACTCAAAGTTTTATCTCATTCTCCTAATGTTTTCCAGTTGCTTATTCATCCCATATTCGTGCTTTTTCTTGATCTAAAAACGGGAATTTCACCTGAGTCAGGGCAGCGCCTCAGGGCTTGTCTCGAGGCTGAGTTCAGTGGAAAACAAACAGGTATAAGATGAACCAAAACACAATGATTAACCACGTTAAAAAAACACAGAAACATGTTTAAACCTGGGATTTTGGTTTTATGTTTAGCTCTGTTTAGGTTTGTTGTAATAAAGGTCACAGTAGTTACTAAAGCCTCTGACAAGACGAGTCACGGCCTAAATCAGACTCGGAAATCCCAGTCAGGTGTGTATTTTCTGATTCCCGTCATGTTTATGCTGTTATTTTTGTTGTAGCATAAGACGTTCAGAGTAAATCCTGTAATAGCAGCAAGAGGCTGGAGGAACAGCTTCTGCAGGAAACATTCAACTGTTTCTGTTTATTCCCATCTTTCTGAACATTACAGTCATAGAGCTGCAGCAGGTTCCTGTCAATAAGGGACTCAGTTTGTGTTTAATGCAGTGAAGACGATAAATAAGATAAGATAAGATTATCTACAGGGTTTAGCTCCACTTTTTCCTAAGTATACCACAAAAGCATACGTGGTGCAATTTGCTTTTTGGAGAAACTTTAGACCCCTCGGCAGAACCCACCCACACCTGTCTTTGAGCCAGTTGGTCAGAACTGATCACATTATGGCTGATATAACACAAGACAATATGTCCGAGGGCTGTAGTGCTCTTGCTCAATGGGCCATCAACATTGAAATAAACCCAAGTATACCATTTAAACATCCTTCAGGTTCCCGGACTAATAATTAATTTCATTTACATGAAAACACAGTTACACAGAATGGTCATGGCAGTGGGCCAAGGACTACCAGCTACAAATTCCAGAAATAGAATACATGATGAAACAGACTGATGATGACTGAGCTGGTAAATGTCATAAAAAGTTGTTACACAACCGCGGCAGGTGAAGACAGGGCTAACGGCCTGACAGATACAGACAAAAGAATTCCGATCAATGGAAGCCTTTACAGTAACAGTATACAGTGCAGTGTAATTAGTCCAGTCATGATTCATACAAACCGCTTGAACTACTTTGGCAAACCTTTTTTAAAGTGTTATGGAAGGAAGTGCACAACACTTCAGCTGAACTCAAAGATCTAAGACTTTTTCTATGAACACAAAAGGCCTATTTCTCTCAAATATTGTTCACAAATCTGTCCAAATCTGTGAGGTGGATGGATTATCTCGACTATTATCTTCTCGAAGGAGAAGTGCTCACTAACACAGATTTGGACAGATTTGTGAACAATATTTGAGAGAAATAGGCCTTTTGTGTTCATAGAAAAAGTTCAGCTCATAAAAATGGGGGCAAATGTTGCGTTTATATTTTTGTTCAGTGTATAATGACTTTGCACTTTTGAAATCCCTTTTTAACTGTATTTTAGATTTTAAAGCTTGGATGTCACAGTTTCTACAGCTCAACCAGGACAAAACAGAAGTACTTATTACTGGTTCTGAAGCTCATAGATGGTGCAATGACGTAAAAAAGAAAACGTTGGTGTGATTTTAGACTTAGCCTTTATAACCAACAGGCTGGACTATTGTAAAGCTCTCCTCTCTGGGCTTCCAAAAACACTGTTCATCATTTTTAAATGTAAACTCATAACTTAATTATTTAGTCTGTTGTTTTATTTCACTTATTTTAATTTTATTTATTTATTTTATTGTATAAATTTAGTTTTACTCTCTTTTTTTTCTCCTTTATAATTTTCTGAGTAAAATGTAGTAAAACAAAGTCACCATTGTTTTGAAACTGTTGTGAATGTTGTGTTTAATGGTTTTAAGTGAAGCACCTTGTGTTGAGTTAAGTTGTATGAAAAGCATTTTACAAGAAATAAATAAATAAAAGGCCGAGAGTAAAATTGTTGCCCAGGTGCCGTCCTAAGTGCAAAAACTGAAAATGAATGAGATGTAAGAGCGTTACAAAAATTACCCACATCAAGAACATCCTGTTTTCCTCTCGGTTTGGGCAAAATATATAAAAATACAATAAGTTTATAAAAATAGTTTAAATAAAGCTTAAATACTGTCTCTGGGACAACGTTCATTACTTTCTGGTCGTGAAAATACAACAAGTAGAATAGAACGGGGTATTTTTGATGTGTGGTGATTTTTGTAACACTATCATTTCTTATCTTATTGTGCACATGACTGTGATGGGAGATAATGTGAAAAACTAAGGCTTTCGTTGGAGCAAAGACTTTTAGACAAATAGACGGTCTTTAGCGCCCTCTGCTGGACACACAGGAATATCTAGTTTTGATCTGAAGTGTTTAATTAAAGGTTTGGAACATTTTAGAGCCTGAAAAACATGTTATTAGTATTTATTATTTTGTGTGGATGTTACAGACCGGGTATATTCTGAAGGGGATGTATCTGAAGCCGCCGTCTTCAGTCGGATACTCCATCAACTTCCTGTTTATCGCCCAGAACTGATCGAACTTATCTGGAATGAAACACAGACACACACATAATCAGGTATAAACAATCTCAAAAACCAAAGACTGCTGAAAGAGGGAGAGATCAGGCTGGAGAATTCTGGTTTGGCCTTGCTTTAGTCCATTTTTATTTTATTTTTTAGCACCCGTTTAATCCTGGTTTCAGTCTTGATTTAACTCTAAATGTATTCTGTTTTTTTTCTTTCTAATCTTTAGTCAAGTGTTAGTCCTGGTTTAGTCCTGGTTTGATCATGGTTATGTCCTATTTAAGTCTTAGTTTATGTCTACTTTAGTCCTATTTTAGTCTAGTTTTATACCGTTGTAGTCCTTTATATTTTTCCAGTTTAATAAATAAATAAATATATAAATACTGACATATAAACCTCAGTGTCCACCAACATATATTATACATTGAGGAAAAAGTGAGTCCAAAGATATTAACGCCTAAACATATAAAAATCATGAACAATGTGACAAAATATGTTGTTAAAATCAAGAAAAAGCAATGTTTGTTGGAATAAAGCAAACGTGGAGACACTGTACTTTGACAGCGCCCTCTAGTGTGTATCTGGAGAAAAGCACTAGCTGCTGTGTCTTTTGGTCCAGAGCTGAAAAATGTCACTGCTTGCTTTATTATTTAAGTCTTAATTCTTGTTTTTGGTGCAAAGGAATTGTAAAGCTAAGTAGGAACTAAGCAGTCGTCTTGGACTAAGTGTTAACTACTGCTGAGTTAACACACGGCGCTAAGTTCACGCTCACGGACCTTGAACGTGACCTGGGACTTCGCTCTGATCCAATATTACAAATCTGACTAAAATCTGTTCAAAACACTAGCACAGAGAGAAGAATTAAACTGTGAGACACTTACTGCTGCTGCTTTAACTGAGTTTAAGTCTCACAGTGAACTGAGGAGCAGCGTAGACCAACAACACAGACAGATGATATACTTTGTGGGTCATTTTTAGAGATGCTCCAATCAGCATTTTTGGGGCCGATCACCGATTACCGATCACCAAAATCATGATCTGCCGATTGCCGATCACTGCCGATCACAGAATGGCAGGGGAATGGGAATCTTTTATCTATAATCATGCAGAGTTTGCACCATTTGTAGAAATGAAACTAACTCTAAATTAACTGTATTAACTGTATATGACATTTCACCACAGAACATGACTTTACTTGTAAACCGAAATACATCTGAATATAACAGAACAGTTATTTCCTAAATAACTTTCCTGTGTGCATACACACATGGAATGGCAGGTTATGTTCCACAATAAAAGATGTGAAATACATCTCAGCTCTATCTGAATGGAAGAACTGAGATATATTGGAGCAGCCTTCTCTGCGCTTAGCCTCCCTAACATGTTGTGGTCCCTAAAAGATATTAAAGCATAAAATATTATTTCTATAAGCTATAGGCCTATGCAATTATTCGTTAATTATGTTTAAATATGTAGATTACTTTTACTATTTATATAAGCTGCTTATACTATTTATGTAAACTGCTTTTATTTATTTTCTATTGCAACTTTAAACAGGTCTAAGCAGTTTGGTGTTTTCATGTTCTCTAGCCTGACTTTGAATAATATGCACATGAAATGAAACTTATCAACTCACCTCAACATGCCTTTTGCAATCATTTAGATAGACATAACTGATTAATTTAGTTTGGGAGAAGAGATAAAAGCCCGCCCACACTGACAATTGATTGGTTGATTTGCAGAAACAGGCAAATCAGGAAGCCCTCTGTCTTACAAGTGCTTCGCACACACACACACTGGCACACACACGCAAGGTCTCCCTCTCCAGCTCCCTCTCTGCCGTGCGATTTGAAACACTCTCGCATGCGCGCTCTTGCTCGCTCGCTCTAGATTCCGGGAGATTTTAACTAATTTGCGGGCATCAGGAGCCGCTATCAATATGCGGAGACTCCGCAACTTCCGGGAGACTTGGGATGTCTGCTTTGAAAAACTTCCAGACGGGAGAGCTCATGTTGCCACTGACGAGCTCCGCTCTGCTGTTGTGTACCTGTGCCGCGCCGTGCATGCACGTGTGAAAAAGTCGCATGATTTACGTCACGCGATCGGCTTTTTTGATCGGCGCTTTTGGGGTTCGCCGATCAAGCTATTTTTAGTCAATATCGGCCGATCATGATCGGTGGCCGATCAATCGGAGCATCACTAGTCATTTTCAATAAAAAAAGTAATAATAATGATTTTCCTGGTGATAAGAGGGGTTAGATTGCTTCATGGAACAGCTTCTTGATCCTGGTTTAGTCATGTTTTAGTCCTGGTTTAGCACGTCTGAGGAGTCTTGGTCTGGTCCTGTTTCAGTCGTACCGTTCTGGAGGCCCATCCACAGCTGCTTGTGGTCTTTCTTCTGCATGTCATTCACTACTTGACTCTTGTGTTTCAGAGCGTCGGCCTCTTTGATGCTCGACATGAAGTGGGCCTCGATCACAGAGTGCGACGGGCAGTGCAGCAGGTCGTGCTCCGGGAAATTCTGAAAAATTACATTAATTTTGAAATAATCATTAAATCCTGTTTTTTCCTGACTTTCCTTATATATAAATTGACTTATAAGATATTTAAAACAAGATCTCACCTTGAACTGCACAGTGATGTTCCAGGGCAGGACGGTGTTGGAGGCGTGGAGGTCAAACAAAACTCCAATTGGATAATGCCTTTAGACAGAAAGTAACAACAACACAGATAAACTATCAATAAGAAATCAGGGCTTCTTTACAATTTTCTCCTTTTTTTGATAATTTCTCAAACAAGCAAAGTGAGTGTGGCTCAGAACAGTTTAGTGTTTCTCATTGTTTTAGACAAATGTTTTTGTTTTGTGGCTTGTTTTAAAAGAATCTGTAAGAATCCTCAAGTTTCACAAAATATAACCATCAGATGCTTATGAGGAAACACATTTTGAAGTGAAAACATTACAATTGATGAAAGGTTGCTTTATCTCAGAAACGTGATAATTTAACTATTATTTGTGACTCCGACAATGAAAATGTGTCTTTACATTTTTCTCACTGAGGCTCAAACTGTGACACAACAGCTGTACTTGGCTCAAACAACGTAAAAAACAAAATAGCTTTTGAAACTTAAACTAAATGTTTTGGACGAATATCTACCCTTTTGTGAACATGAAGGGTTTTCATGATCCACTGAACTGTTGTGACAAATGCTTATAGTTCAAAGAAATATAACAGTTTAAAATAAAATGAGCCGAAGGATTGAGAAAAACTGTGACAACACTGACGCTGTGTGGCTGAACTTTGTAGCTGCAACCTGTCTTCAAGATCCATTTTTTTGCAGGATCAAGCCGTAGTTTCTTACCATTTGAGGGGCGTCCCCTCGTATTCGAACCACATCTCCTCCACATCCTCAGTTTTCATCGCTTTCAGGAAGTGTTTTTTGACTTTGTCTGTCACCAGTGTCAGGTAACTCACTCTGGGCAACAGCAGCTGCACAATGTTTAAACAATATAAAAGAAGCAAATAGATTTTGCTGTAATAGAAGCTAGTAGGCTTAGTAGGGAAATGAAAAGACCAAATAAAAAGTATGACATTATTCCGCCATTAAATACACTTTGCTTTAGTGACAGGAGGCACACGTGATGCGGTGACATCATCGTCACAAAATATACGGATTGGCTGTCACACCCACAACGCAAGAGTCTCCAAACTAGAACTCAGGAGGACTGAGAGACTCCTGCTGTGGAACAGATTTATCCACTTTAAAAAAAGAGGACCCTGTTTCAAAAATAAGCGGAGTCAAGTAATCCAATATACTCCTAATAGAGCTAATCTAAAGACTGCCCTGTGTCGAGACAAATCAGGCCTTTGTCACACTTGCCAGTAAATATTTAAATCAACCAGGACCATGTTAAAGACTGCTCCTCAACACTATATTTGAAGCCTCATGTAGACAAGACAATTGCCTCAAAGGCCTTTATAGACAGTACAACACTGTCCTTGGAGTCTCCATCAGGGTCAGGGAAAAATAAAAGATAGATATGAAGATGTGAGTGCTTTCTCCCATAAAGTACTTTCTATAAAATGGGACAAAAGTTACAAAGGCATTCAGGATAAATATGGTCTCAGTCCCTACATCCAGGCTCACCTCCAGAGGCTACAGAGCCAAACTGAGGATCTGCCCAGTCCCTGGAACAATTTACAACCAGTAAGAACACTCTTTTCTTTTTTTTCCACTGGTAAAATGGTGAGAAAGCTTGGCTCTCACCACAGCTTTTAGTGTGTAATTATTGTATTTATTGTTGTTTAATGGCCATGTGTATTCTGTTTTACACTTTTGACACTTTATTGCTCTTGTACTGCACTTTGGTTTGAGCTGAGGTTTTTTAAATGTGCATAAACGTGACTTGAAACTTGACTAAACTGACAGTATTTAATGTATTTGGTTGCAGGTGAGGCCAGAGCTCTTAGGATATCCAGCAGACATGTAGCTGCTTTACAGGGAAACACAACCCTTTGGTAACTCCACAAGGGGCATACACAGACTCCAAAGCAGACAAGCATGTGGTTGACTATTCTTTTCTAGTCCATGTCTTGCCATCAGTGTCACATAAGTTACATACGTGATGTCTAACCTAAAACAAAAATGACTCTGCAGAGTAAAATTTAAGAATATATAATTATTCAGTCTTTAAAAATTGAACTCAAAAGCAGACATTTAACCTTCATACGGATCCCTTTGTCAGTCTGTAAAGAGCAACAGTAACACATACTTTATAAACTGTCACCACATGGAAACAACCACATCTAGCTACACACTTAAAAACAGCATTTTTTCTAATTATTATAACACATGGTCACAAAATTGGCTTCATATCCTTCTTAGAAGTATGTTGCGTTACTTGTCTACCTCACAAAGTAACAATTATCAGCCTGAAAACCCAGAAGCCGTGAGCCAATTCAGGGGAACAGCAACATCAAGGCACTAATCACTGTTTTCTATTGATACTGTGGGAATGAATAATTGGTAATGGAACGTATTTGAAGCTAAAACAATGTGGCACAACTTCTACAATACCTTCAAACTTTTTTACAGTATGCACACTTTTAGTAGAGCTCTTAGAATCGGATTATTTAATTCAATATTATAGCATGAACAGTTGTCAACCTACATACCTCATAAAAGCAATCAACCTATTGCCAAATTATAAACTGAATGTGTCCAAATCAGGGTAAACATTCAGAAATCATTGTTAAACTAAGGATATTTAAAGTAGGAAGCCCGTACAATACCTAAACCTGTCAAACTGCGCAGCTGTAAGAGCATATCTGACGTTAGCTCGGAGGCTAAGTGAACTGAGTTATCTTACAAAAACGAGCCATATAATAAAGTTGGATTATAACACAGTGCAACGTAGAGATAAAGTCTATAAAATTCCATAAAATTAGTAAGTATGGCTTAAAAAGAGCAGTGACCAACCGTACTTTCGTCGGTGTTTTGCTCTTAGCTTCCGTGAAAGATGGGCCAATTCCCTGCTGTCAACCGAAAAACACAGTATGTCGTCAAAAGTCTGCGACGTCGACTACGGATTACGTTTTGAGTTTGAGCAGCTATTTTGCTTGTGATCATTGTGTCCACTTTTAGCTGCAAAAATGGAGAGTAAAGTGAATACAGATGACTTAGAAATGCGGGTACAAGCGCTGGAGAGTCGGGTTTACGGCGAGAGGAGAAATAAAAGCGGAAAGCCGATTAAGGTTGGTCTAAAATCAGCTTTGTTGTGATGGATGGAGGCATAGCAGACGGCTAGTTAGCTGTTAGCTTCGAGATGCTAGCGCTGTCATTTAACGCCCTTTTGGGGAATTACAATATTAAAACAACAAAATTACAAATAATACATTTAATGTCTATGGGAGGGAACAGAAAGGCTTTATTCAAAATAATTAGAGACTGTCACGTGTTAAAGTACTGTACAAGTTTAAATTATTATTATTTTTCTGAATGTATTCAAATAAAACCTTTTGTATAACATAGGGCTTCACAGAACCCTGACTTATATAAAGCAAATAGAATAATATCTAGATCTTTGTTAGTGTGATCAACAAACTCAAATCTGGTCAAATCCATTCAAAACCTGGTCAAATCCATTTAAAATCTGTTCAAAACCATCTAAACCCTCAAAGCACAGCATCATATGATACAGTTACACTTTTAACAAAGAAGCATTCAAGCAGCTTTAGTCGGTCTTAGATTTCCCAAAGAAGAGAAACTACTTGGATATTCAAAGATAGTAGTCTGTACACTGTAATGACTGTTGTGTATTATCTGCAGTGTTCAGAGTCTGTGGCCAGGATTCAAGCCGCTCTGACGAACACAGCCAACAAGAGAGAACGAGTAAAGATCCTGCACAAAAAAAGTAAGTTTTAATGTATCTATTAAAGGCACAGCACAAAAACAGGAAATCAATTTTATTCATTTCCTTTGGGCTTGTTTGTTATACAAAAAATAAATACGATCAAATTTAGTTTTTATTATGCAAACAGTGTCATAATAGTGAGCTGTAACTCAGACAGTGTATAAATAATATCAACGCAAATATTGTCTTTATATAACAAAAAAAAAAAATGAAAACAGTGCTTAGTAAAATTGAAACCAAAGGACTAATTACCATAAATCAATACAGAGAATATCTGAGGCTAAACATAAAGATAATGTCTCCTGTGACATTGTAGATAATTGTTGAGAAACAGAAGCAGCAGCAGAGTTGGCTCCAGAGAGATGAAAAACAGACTATTCAGGATTAGACAAACCAAGGAAGAGTGATCAGTGTAACAATAAATAATAACAAGTCCTTTTGTTTGTTTATCTTTACTTTACATTTCTAGGACCTACACACCTGTTATAAATGTTAACATGCCTTGCTGTTTTAGTGACTTTGGGGTTAAGACATTTAAACGCACCTCCAGCACTAGGTTGGTTTATTAAAGATGTAGCGTTCATTCGAGTTCTTTGAGTCACAGTTAACAGTAAAAAGTCTCTTCAGAGCGGAGCTGTGGTTCACTGACCGTAAACACTATTATAACTCTAAACTGCTAAAAGTAACCTGTGCGTCTATTTGATCAATTCGATTTTACTTTACAAATAGTTTTCATACATTAAAATGTCATTTACTTATTTTTAAAAACATGAGCTGCAAGTTCCTGGTTTTGCCACAATTGCTGTCTTTGTGATTTAGAATATCTTCCAGAGCATCAGTGGTTCATGTTTCTGTGTTTTGTGTGTTCAGTCGAGGACCTGATGAAGTATCTGGACCCTCAGTTCACAGAAAACATCTCGGTCCCTGACTCCATGAAGCTCGAGTTCATCCTCGCAGGTTAGCATCATTTACACCACGTCTTTTAGACTTGTGGAAGATTCAAGAAAGGTGTAGAAAATTAATTGTTGCTTGTGTTGTGTTCCCAGAGGAGGACTTCCTGACGTCCCAGGCTGCTTTGCTTGAACAAGTGAACACTCTGCAGCCGCTGTTGGACAGTAACTACATCAGAGGTACACTTTTTTCAATATTTTGCAATTTTCAGAGTTTAAAGTATCTTCATTATTCACACAATGACAAACACAAGACAACAGCAACACTAATGCAATAGATAGAAACTTGTTATTTGAAAAGTTACATTTAGGAGTCTGTAGACTGTAGGAATAAAGGGCTCTTTGAACTGTATCTCTGTCCCGAAGACAGCCTCAGACCTTTTCCTTTTTAAGTGACTTGATCTTATTGTTAGAGCATTTTATGTTTGGTGCATGGTTTTATTTTGGTGGTGGTCTTTGTTTTTCATGTAAAGTGTGTTAGTACTCCTCTGACAGCGACATCTAGTGTGTCTCTGGAGAAAAGCATCTAATAATCCTATTTTCCACAAGTAACCTTTATGATAAATTATTTAATTTAATTGTGCTGTTTTTTTTTTCTAGACGTCCCAGAGCACGCCACGAAGCTGCAGCGTCTGTCTCAACTTCACATTAAACAGCAGGTCCCTTATTACACACCTTTCTCATTATTTATTGCAGTAGTATTTTAAACTAACTCTGTGTGTCGTGTGCAGGACCAAAATGAGACTCAGGCTCTGGAGGTGAAGAAGCTCTTCGAGGAATACAACAAAATGGTATCAGCGTTTTCTCTGACTTTACTTTACTGTGGTTTAGCAAGATAATATCTAAAATATAAAAATAATTTAATCTTGATTTTTGTAGCATATTAATAGGTCACAAAGGAAAATGCATTAAAAGGTGAGGGATGAATAAAACTGTAGAAGTATTCTATTTTGAGGAAACATATGAATAGTATTTATTAATTCATCCCCAACAACGGCACAAGGGCCTTCCCTGCTTTCCTTTTTATTATAAAAGGTAAAACTGGACCATTTCTTCCAGTAAGGAAGTACTAAGGGCCCTTTCACAGTTGCACCATTTAGCCTGAACCAAATATTCATGTGAAAGCTCCAGGACGTGGTTCAGACAAACACCCTGAACTGGAGACAGGACCAACACAGCAACAGGAAAAAAAAACAGGGACCGTTTTTAACAACTTTAGAGAAGATCCAAAGGTTACTGAGCTTAACAAATACTGTGTAATAATTAGTAAGTTCTTTATAAATGCTCTGTTTGCAAACTTGCCTCTTTTAACTACATGTATTTTTAAAAAGTGTATTTTAATTTTATAGCCAAACATCTGCCTGAAAGGGCTTTACAGACTGGTCCAAGACTAAATCTTTAAAGTCTTGAAACATTGAAAGCCTTAAAACTTCAGTCTATAGGAAGGAACCTGTTAATATAATCTTTCTGCTGCTTGACTGATCGGTGTGGTTCTGCAGATGTTGTTGCTGTCGAAGCAGTTCACTCAGTGGGACGAGACACTCAGGACACTGGAGGAGGCCAAAGTGATCCGACCGATGGAGTGACTCCCTCAGACTGCCCTACGACTGAAACACTTCTAGCATTACATCCCCACTCTGTTCCCCCACCAAAATAAAAGTCTACCCTCATCTGACTGAGAATGAGACTTTTTATTAAGTTATTGGGCAAATTATTATTATTGCTTTTTTATCCGCACAGGGAAAGTTCTATTCAGCAGCCACACCAGGGCTGGTGGGAGAAACCAGAGTACCCGAAGGAAACCCACCCAAGCACGAGTAGAACATTTAAAATCCTGCCCGACCCGGGAGTTGAACCCTGGACCTTCAGAGCTAACTACTGTGGTTTGAAAACCTGTTCAAATCCAACTAAAACCTGTTGCAACGGCATCTGGACCAGGTTTCCCAGGTGAAGACGTTTTGTGGAATAAGAGAGGAAACGTCTGGAAACCTGGTCCAGATGCTGTTGCAGTAACCTTTTCTTCAAGATAACCTGGATGACTTAGAACATTCACAGACATCCAACTAAAACATATTCCAATCCAACTAAAACATGTTCAAATCCAAATAAAACATTCAATTCCAAATAAAACATATTCAAATCCAACTAAAACCTGTTCAAATCCAACTAAAACATGTTCAAATCCAACTAAAACATATTCAAATCCAAATAAAACATTCAATTCCAAATAAAACATATTCAAATCCAACTAAAACATATTCAAATTCAAATAATACATGTTCAAATCCAACTAAAACATATTCAAATCCAAATAAAACCTAGTTGCAATAATATCACCAGAATGAAAGAACACATGAAACATTGCAAAGAGTTTGACGTGTGATATACACTGTGTCTTACAATTAAAGTTAATAAATAAAAATAAACCCAGATATTTAATGCAAAAGAAGGATATGGTAAAAGTACAACTGAGTGACTAAAGACTAATCCCGGGATTAAACCTTATAAATACTATCAATGAATTTATCAGATATAAAACAGTAGAAAAACAGACATAAACCATAGATTGTACAAATATGGATGATATCCGCCCATTGGTCCCCTATTCACCAATATTGTCATTACGAATGGGCATGACCATTTTAGAGGTTCCATGGGAGAGGCTTGACATAAACCCTATGCATGAACCCGTGACTCTGATCTCGGTCCAGAGTGGCCCCTCCTGTCGCACAGCGGATCTCGGGTTGTCAGTTACACCGGAAGCGCGTCGCCTGTGGACGCTGCTGTTCCCGGAGCGAGAGCCGATCAGCGAGGCCGGGGTCTGGAGCAACGAGGCCGGGACAGGACATGGACAGAGCGGCTGTGGTGAAGCTCGGGGCCGCGGCCAGCGCCAGTGTGTGTGCGCTGTTCGGCGGCGTGGCTCTGGCGCAGTACATCGTGGCCAAAAAGAAACGAGCGGGAAAGAAAACGCGGATAATCGAGATGGTGAGTGAACATGGACACACGCACCAGCGTAGCACGCGCAGAAACCGGAAAGAGAGGAAATAAAAGCTGCATTATTATCAAAAACAGCAATGGTAGAAAGAGATGTCTATGGGACAAATGGATAGGCTATAGAATATTTTATCATTTTGCCGATAGTTTAATGTTTTATCTTTAAGTACATTATGCTGCTAAGACAAGGCATTAGTTAGACACTTGGTTAAATTTATAGATTAATATATTACACTAGACTGGTGTTGAATCAGTCAAAACCATTAATAAATGTACATATCAAGTGTGGACTAACTCTGTCTCCATCAAACACTGACCTCCGTGAGTCTGGACCTGGTCTAAGTCTTGACTAACTCTGTCTCCTTCAAACACTGACCTCCGTGAGTCTGGACCTGGTCTAAGTCTGGACTAACTCTGTCTCCTTCAAACACTGACCTCTGTGAGTCTGGACCTGGTCTAAGACTGGACTAACTCTGTCTCCTTCAAACACTGACCTCCGTGAGTCTGGACCTGGTCTAAGTCTGGACTAACTCTGTCTCCTTCAAACACTGACCTCCGTGAGTCTGGACCTGGTCTAAGTCTGGACTAACTCTGTCTCCTTCAAACACTGACCTCCGTGAGTCTGGACCTGGTCTAAGACCGGACTAACTCTGTCTCCTTCAAACACTGACCTCCGTGAGTTGAAAGACTAAATCAAGGACAAAACCATTTCTAATAGAGGATAAAACCTGGACTATACCAAAAATAAACTTTTAAGGGCCCTTTACACCAGATTTATAAAGACAAGGTGAATTATGAACTCAGAATATCAATGAAAGAAGAAAGTCAAGGGGAATATTTCAGCCTCATTCAGGATCAAACTTCAGGACTGTGACTAAATTAAAAGTAAAAACAGTGTAAACCAAGAATAACCCCCTCAACAAAACCCACCAGGTCTAAACCAAAGACTGAACCCTGAAGTAAGAATATAGTCTATACAATCATTTTATTTCACAAGAAGAAATAAGTGAATTTGAATAGTTTGCATTATTAAAACCATGTTGATGATGAAAAGGCACATCTAATTTAAGAGACCAACAGCATCTAGTTCAAAACCAGAATAAACCTGGATTTAAAATCTGATTGGACTGTTATTGTTTATTTATGACACATTAAACCAAGTCACTTTAGTTCAGGTCATTTAAATCTGTGAACATTGTGATTAATGCACTGTTTGTCTTTGTGCCTTTTTATTTTGAAACCTTCAGCAGGAAGTGAGGCCTGCTCTTGTTTAGTTAATGACGTATAAATGCTCCCTTAAACAGCATCTGTTTTTTTTAGAGGTCACCACTTTACCTTGTCTTTTTACAAAAGGAGCAGAGTAGGGTTAAATCCTCTCGGACAACAGCCCTTCATTTTCTCTGTCTTTTTTCTGTTTCTGCTCTTTCTCGGGTTTTGTTAATGGTTGTTTTGGTTATTCATGCTAAAGCTACTGTAATAACTTCTGTAACCCGTCTGATGAGAAAAACACAAAATACAGCTGTGAATGTGAAGAATGGGCCTTGGGGACTGAAAAAGACTGTAGTTAAAGATGACTCATTATGACAATGTTCCACTCACAGCTGTTCGTCACACAGCTTCAGGGACAGTTATTTTATGCAGACAAAAATAAAAGTCAAATGCTTTGTGAAGAAGACGGGTGTATGGGCCTGTTGTGTGCTTTTGGAGCCACAGAGTTATAGAAAAGGGCTGGGCATCAGAAGAAACGGGGTTAAAGTTCCAGAGACACAAGGCGTTGCTGCTCAGTGTGATTCATCTCCGAGGTATTCGACTGAACCTGAAGTGTTTTTATAGCCCTGGTTCAGTCCAGAGATCATAAAGGGTTTCTAATCTTTTTTGATTTAAGAATATTGCGTTGTCTGTCGATTTAGTGTTGTAGTACTTGACACCGGTCTTGGTCTTGAGATCAGGACTAAGACTATTTTGTAAAGGTCTTGGTCTTGTCAAGGTCTCAAACCCTAAAAGTCTTGCTCAAGTCTGGACTAACTCTCGGTCGATGCAGGTTTGTGAATTTTCTGAGGCTAAGACTGGCATTATTTCAAATCTATTCAATTATTTTTGAGTTTTTAATTTTAGATGCAAAAAGCCACATCGCTAAAATGGATTCAACAGAAAAATCATCTCTCCTCAGCCTGCACTGTTTAGTCTGTTGTGGCTAATTCTGTTGCTCAGCTTCAATAATGTCCATAAAGACTCTGCAGACGATAAAAACACTAATAATCCCCAGAGAAAGCAGTCATAATTTCTCTGTGGTTTAGAGAAGTGCCAGGAAACTGGAGCCACAAACACACAGTAAATCAGTCAAACTCTGTAACTCTTCCGTGAGACTAAAGCTAATCAAAGCAATGTTAGTAACTTTTAAAGTAACTGGAAATTAAAAGCTTTGTGTTAGAAAGAACCAACGCTGTGTTTTATTTACTGTACTCCTCAAGGTAATCCCAATTTTTCCATTTATGGCAGTCTCCTAATTCAGCCAGAATTATTAAAATTCTAACATTAACATTCAAACAAATTAAAACATTAACATTCAAACAAAGCTTACATTGGCCGAAAGGTTGTAGGCTTGGGGGGGGGGTGGAATTGATAGAAAGGAAGTAGAACTCAGTATTTGTCAGTCAGGTGTTGACGGAAGAGATGTGTTTTCAGGCGTTTTTTAAAGATGGCTACAGAATCTGCAGCAGTAGATCATTCCACCAATGTGGAACAGAGCCAGAGAAGGTACGTGAGAGGGATTTTCTTTTTTGGATTTTTTTGACGTGGTGGTAGAGCGGTTGTCCCTCAACCGGAAGGTTGGTGGTTCGATTCCCACTCTCCCCACAGTTCATACTGTCGTTGTGTCCTTGGGCAAGACACTTAACCCACCTTGCCTCCAGTTGTGTTCCAGCTGTAACACTGGTGAATGGAACCTTTAATGTAAGTCGCTTTGAATAAAAGCATCTGATAAATGATTAAATGTAAATGTAGCTTTAAACTTGTTTAGTATACGGTAGTAAGCATAAGAAATACTGGTATCGAAGCATCTTATACTCATTTCACAAAACATAACTGACACGTGTTTCCTAACTTTGACCACTAGAGGTTAGACAAGAGATGTGTTTTCCACCTGCCGGGAGACAGAGGGGTCAAAGTCAAACTTAAAGGTATCTCTGCTTTATTTTCACTCTGAGGGTGTATATATTTACAAACCCAATTCCCAAAAAGTTGGAACACTGTACAAATTGGGAATAAAAACTAAATGCAATGATGTAAAATGTTGAAGATTTCAATATTTTTTTTTATCAAATTACAACATAGATGACATTAAATGTTTAAACTGAGAAAATGTATAATTTTAAGGCAAAATAAGTTAATTTTAAATTTCATGGCATCAACACATCTCAAAAAAGTTGGAACAAGTCCATGTTTATCTATGTGGCATCCCCTCTTCTTTTTATAACTGTCTGCAAACGTCTGAGGACTGAGGAGACAAGTGCTCAAGTTTAGGAAAAGGATACCAGATCCTTCTTCTCCGCAGCCATGATGTTGTAATCGATGCAGTATGTGGTCTGACATTGTCATGTTGGAAAACTCAAGGTCTTCCCTGAAAGAGACGACGTGTGGATGGGATTTCAAGATATGGCTTTTTTATCTATAGAGTTGTGTTCACCAATAGAATTTCAAAATATCTCACTTTCAACATTTGATATGTCATCTATGTTGTATTCTGACTAAAATATTGAAATGTGAAACTTCCACATCATTGCATTCTTTTTTAATTCACAATTTGTACAGTGTCAGTGTTGTACTTTTTTGGAATTGGGTTTGTATTTTGCTCAGTCCTACTCTGACCTCTGCTCTGTCTATAAGCACTTCTTCTTTCTCCCACAGAGGGCGCTGTGTCCCCAGGAGAGACTGCTGTTTTAAATTCACAGTTTTCTTTAAAATGAAAACCTGTTGCAGGATAAACATTACTCAAAGAGGACAGTATGTGTTGTGGACTGAACAAAAAAAACTTAAGTCTCCTACTTATGCTCTTCCTGTATCCCTCAAAGTTTTATTTTACAGTTGTTTTCTTTGTCTTTGGTGCAGTTTTAAATGGAGACGCCAAACTTTGAACATGTTTCCTCTGCTGTTATCAGTGAGAACACTTGGGTGTGGACCTCATTGGGAGTGACTTTGAGAAACGGCATCTTGATCATTTTCTCTTTGAGCAGAAATCTTCCAAGATTATGGACTATATAAACAGTATATACCATAAGAGCATTTAGTTTGGTCTCACTCACAGTAAAAACACTAATCTTTTTTCTCTTTTAATCAGGGTTATCTTTGTCAATAATTTTGTATTTATTTATTTACATATCTGTTTAAGTATTTGCCTTGACCATTTCTTGGGTTTACAGATTTGTAAATAGTATTGACAGCTCTTCTGTTAAAACAGTAAAAATACTCAGTCATTGACTTCCATTCATTCTTTTTCCTTCAAAAGAGCTGACCAGTGCAGCCTTATACCGGTCACTGTCAGTGCTTTTATGTCGTCAACTTTGACCTTTTTTACAGTCAGCCCACAATGACCTCTGACCCCATACAACCAGCCAGCAACAAAAATACAGTTCTTTTTATATCGTTTTGACTAAATAAATGCTATTGTTTAGAGAAACTTATATTTAAGCCACCAGATACTAGAATTGTTGTATTGAATTGTGCTCAAACTAAATTTTTTTAAACAAAAGCATAATTTAAAATCAAAAGCATTGGTCTGTAAATAAATTGCACTAAATTAAAAAATATATTTTGAAAATGAATTAATTTGCTTTGGAACTGCTTTTCAAGTTTTGAGTTCAAAATTCAGTTTGAAAATCAGTTTTCAATCCACACACCCGGGTCTTAGAGAGAGCCTTAGCTAATCGAGGCTAGATTTAGAAAACCTTCACCTGTGTAAATATAATCCACTGAGTTACTGTCGCTACTAATCCAGTCGTGTCAAAGTGGAGAGGGTTCACGATCGTAAACAAGAATCATTTCAGGAGCGTAAGACAAAAACTAAAACCAGTTTAAAAAAATAATAAAAAAAGTTTCTTTAGTTACATTTGACTTAATTTCTGTTACTTCTTTGACAAAGTGATAATAGTGACCTCAGAGTGTTTTGCGACCGGGACGTGGTACAGTTATGTCTTGGCGATGGCTCGTGTGTTTTTATTTTTATTTTTATACACAGTATTTGTGGTGTAACGGGAGAGCCATGGCCTAGTTTCAGAGGAGCTTCAGAGAGAGGGGTGTCTGGGCATGTCCCGCTCACTGTCGAACCCACAAAGTGAAAAAAAAACAACCCTTGTTTAGAAAATGAGGACGCACTAAGAACCTGCCATTTACTTAAACTTGTTTGTTTTGTCAGAAGCTATTCCTGCAGTAAACGAAGAAGAAAGTGTTCAGGTGATGCTGTGCTTTATGAAACATTTTATCTAAAGCAGGTCAAAGGCAGGTCAAAGGCGGGTCAAAGGCAGGTCAAAGGCGGGTCAAAGGCAGGTCAAAGGCAGGTCAAAGGCAGGTCAAAGGCAGGTCAAAGGCGGGACAGAAGCGGGACTGAAAACCTCAGACTAAAGACACTCTAAACTTAACTGAGACGCTGCATATTTCTTGAGAGATTAGATGATGTTGTGTGACCCTTGTCCTCTTGCTGTCCACCCTTTATGTGGGCTTGAACCTTGACCTTTTGCAACCTGGGGTATGTTCAGCTTGTTTCTTTTTTCGGAGGGAAGGGCTGCGTGTTTGACACCGCTCAGCTGATGCGGTTAATGTTTGTCTAATCTATTTTTAAACTCCCCCCACTGCCCTTCCCCCCCTTCCTCTTTCTCCTGTGGGAGATATATAAGCCCTCCGCAAACACATACTCTTTTTCTCGCTCCTGTTTCAGCCGCGACAACACAACCGAGGTAAAAAACTCTTACATCTGATGCTGAAGACCTCATCTGTATCTGAACAAAAAAAGGTTTTATGGGGACATAAAAGTACTATTTTTTAGCCTTTTTAAAAATAACTTTTTTATTTTGTCACTTTTTCTAAAACCCTTGGTTAAACATTGTTTCTCTGTAAAAAGACATATCCAGAGCTTAATATAGACTTTGTTTTATCTTATTGATGTCAGTGTCGACCAATGGGAGCGCTCCTTTTTCAGGAAGCAAGCTGTGATCAGACAAAGCTTCTGTTCACGACTGAAATCCTGTCGTTAGGGACATTTAGCTGCATCTTCCACAGAGAATAGATCGAGACGTACAAGAAACAAACCAAATAATGAGTCTTATGTGTTTTTAAACCTGACCGTTTTTCACGTTTCCCTCCTGCATTTGCTTTTATTCGTTTGGTTTTTCCTCTGTCACTTCCTGCATTTTCTACAAATGTTTTAACCAGCTTTAAACTCTCTTTCACAAAACAGACCTCGGTTCAGTTTGGTCCAGAACAAGACCAAAGAGCCGATGTTTGGTCCTGGAAATGGGTCCAAAACCAAAAACAGAACCAGAACAACTGTTTATAAATGATTATTGCAAGAACAAGACAAGCTTCATTTGAGAAAACATTTGTTTTTTGTTACGGTTCTCTATCATATAATTATCAAACTGTTGCATTGTTTGACCCAAAAAGCCAAGTGTTGCACTTTTTTAAAAATGTTTCGGACTTGTTCTTCATAATAGAAACTGTCTTATGAATAGTCTCATATATTCCCTCACTGACCGTTCTCTGCGTTTGCTGTAGATGCCTCAGTTCGAGAAGTCGACGGTTCACATGAAGGACCCCGAACGAGTCGAGCAGATCATCTGTGGCCTCATCAAAGGAGGCGCCTCCAAACTACAGGTAAAAAAAACATACAGAGACAATGGATAAAGAAAACATGTATTACAATTTCATTGATTCTGTTTTACTCCATTTTCTCTTTATTATTTCTGATACTTTCTCTAGATCATCACAGACTTCGACATGACGTTATCCAAGTTCGCTGTCAACGGAAAGCCCTGTCCGACCTGCCACAGTAAGTATCATGACTAAACCGGGTCTAAACCGGGTCTAAACCCGGGACTATATTAGGGCTACAGTAGGATTACACTACGAGACAAAACTAAACCAGGTCTAAACTGTTTAAACAGGTGGATGAGTGCTTTGTTAATTAGGGGCTGTTACTTAACTTTTCTTAAAACCTTGTATTTTATTACGCTTTCTATCGACTCGTTGGATTAACATTGAACAATGTGTTCTTCTAAGATTAATTCACTTTCACCCGTCGCATTATTCCTTGCTGCTTCACTGATGCACTCTTATAAATAAATACTGACTAAGCCTTAAATCCAGTGGCGTTTGGGACACGACGTCGCTCTTGATGTGCGCTGAACTCCAGTCACACTTCCACAAAGATCTGAATAAATCCAGAGACAGGACATTGGTGCCGGCGAGGTTTCCGTGGGCTGTTCTGTGCAGGACGTTTATTTATAGAAATGTATTTTGAATTATTATAATATATAAATGTTATTATGACGCAAATCAAAATGAGTGTATACTTACAGAAACCGTGTGGCATGATCGTTTTCCATCTCTTTTCCATTAAGGCTGGCTTCATGGTCAGGGATAACTCCTGTCGTTGTTTACAGATATCATCGACTACTCGAAGCTGGTGACGGACGAATGTCGACAGAAGCTGGTGCAGCTCAGTAACCAGTACTACCCGATCGAGATCGACCCCCAGCTCACGATGGAGGAGAAGTACCCCTTCATGGTCGAGTGGTACGTCTGCGTTTCTTCAGAATGTCCAAACCATCTTCAGGATCAGATACATTATGATTCTGTTGTTCTGTAGGTATTTCAAGTCCCACTCACTTCTGGTTGAACAGCGGCTACAGAAAGACAAGCTTCCTGAAACCGTCAGAGACTCGGACGTAGCGCTGAGGTTTGAACAGGCTTTTAATTTTGCCAATATTCTGTGTGAGTCTGCATTTTCTTTCTGTGTCTTGCACCGAAACATCTAAAATACTGTAGGTCTCCAGTGCAGCACAAACGGAAGGGATGATATTTCACATTAGACCATTTTATTTTATAGACCAGACATGATTTAACCAGGATTAGCTTCACCCCAGGGTCTAATCCTGCTTTACCCATATCGTTTTAGCCACATATTAGTTTTAGTTCTGGTCTAGTCTGGGTCAATCTCAGTGTTGGCGTTGGTTTAATAATCTTACTCCTGGTCTAGTCTTGGCCCATATCTATGAAAAATCTTGCCAGAAATATGAGCGAGTGAAGTGAGTTTTAGAAAACACCATTACTTAGAGCTACTTTTTACATTTTGGAGTAGGTCCCAGTTAAAAGTATGGCGCTAAGTGAAGAGGAATACCTTTGAGAGGCTTTAGAGTGGCTTTTAGCCGAAACAATCCACAGTACAAACACGTGATGCCATTGTTCCATTACAACAAAGGTAGGCTATAACATGAAAAGAGAACATGAAAGAGGTTATTTACGTTTTTGGGGAAACCGGTCTAATTTTCAACAGAACACTTGCTCCACAGCGACACCTGGTGGAGCTCAGGACATATGTGACAGTTTTTATTTGCTTTATTTGTAGAGACGGCTATGAGCAGTTCTTCGACCGTCTGCAGCAGCACAACGTCCCTGTGTTCATATTCTCGGCCGGTTTGGGGGACGTCCTGGAGGAGGTCCTGCGTCAGGGCGGAGTTTATCTTCCAAACATCAAAGTTGTCTCCAACTTTATGGACTTCGACGACAATGTGAGTCAAGTGTGAAAATCAAACTCTATTTTTCAAGATGGACTTCAAAAGGGTTTTATTAAAAAGACTGAGGGGCAGTTGGGGGACACCACCAAAAGAGTTCTGATGGAAAAGGAAAAGGCTCAGTGACAGCAGCAGAGTTTAATTTAACCCACAGCCCTGTGTCAGACGACTTTCTGCTTTCCTTCATTTTATTCTTACTCCTACATTTATTCCTTCCTTCCTTCATTTCACAAAAGTAACATGCCTGGTTTTGTTTTCCAGGGCGTCCTGAGAGGGTTCAAAGGGGACCTGATCCACGTCTACAACAAACACGACGGCGCTCTGAGAAACACGGACTACTTCAAACAGCTGAAGGAGAACTGTAACATCGTCCTGATGGGAGACTCGCTCGGAGACCTGACCATGGCCGACGGAGTTCCCAACGTCGAGAACATGCTCAAGATCGGATTTCTCAACGACAAGGTGAGACTTCCAGGTTTCAGTCTGGGTTTAGTCCTGGTTTTATTCCAGCGTTAGTGTAATTGCTGTTTAATTAAGTTGTTTTGAGTTCAGACTGTATTTGGTTCTAATATAATCCTGGTTTTAGCCCCATTTTGTTTATTCTTCTAGTTCCTTATTTATTCCTAGGTTCATGTATATAATAAAAATAATAATGTTTTATTTTACCTGGCTTTAGTCCTTGTTTAGTCCAGATTTTAGTTCTGTTTAGCCTTGGCTTTAGTCCTAATTTAGTCAAGATCTCTCGGACCTTGTTTTGGTCTGGGTTCTTCTTGGTTTAGTCCTGGTTTTAGTCCAGGTTTTGGTCCAGGTTTTGGTCCTTTTGGCTGACAGTATGTCTTGTTGTGATGTAATATTTCAGGTAGAGGAGCTTTTGGACAAATACCTCAACTCTTACGACATCGTTCTGGTCCGAGACGAGACGCTGGAGGTGCCCAACGCCATCCTCCAGAAAGTCCTATAACTCATCTTCATCCAGACCTGACTTTATCCAGACCCAGACCGAGACTGGACCTCGAGGGCCTTTTACAGAGACGCTTCATCTCCTGAACAAACTGTTTTAAACCCCACAGCAGCAGCAGCCTGTGTTTGTTTAAAATGTGGGAAATCCTCTCAGTCTAAGCTTTTTTCCACCAAAGTAGTCCAGTACAGTGTGGCACTGAGTTAAAAAGAACGAGCCCTGATGTAACGGACTGGACGTTTACTGTTGCTATAAACAGTAAAAAGAGTTTTAGGCACAGTCTGTTTACACTGTTTTGTTTTTTTTTTCACTGGAAATTATGGGATTGTGTTGCTTTGTGAAGACCACCCAAGACAATACTTTGTTTGTACACATCTTTCTCATGATTGGATGAAAACTTAGACTCCACCATAGACTCCACATAAACCACAAAAATGTTCAGACGTTGGATTTTGTGACGGTAAATAATGCATTAGACCTGGGCCTGGACTCTGTAGCAGCTGCTGCTGTGTGCGTGCTGCAGCAGGAGAGTTATGAGCGAGAGGCTTCTTTCGACGCCAACCGAGTAAAACTTTAGCTGATATTCTCCAGAAAACTGGTAGAAAAGTTAGCTATAGTTGTTAAAAATACAACTCTCAAGAAAACCAGCTCCATCTTTGTTTCTCTTCAGTGACATGGGCAACAACCGTTAGATTCAGAGACATGCAACAAAACATTAGCTCCAGGTGAACCTCTATTCAAGGTGTGTAATTACTACATTTATTTATGGGTAGTGATGCGAGCACAAAGCAGAGTAAGCTTTTGTTTTGACAGGAACTACAGCTCACTTCCTGCTGCGTGGCTCCGTGAAGCATCTAAACAGTGTTCTCGGAGAAAACAATAAAAAGCATCTCCATCTGTGCCGTATCGAACTGTGCTTTACCACTCGGTGAACACGGGGCTTGTTTCTTTTTGCACATAATTGTCACTATTATTGTTCTTATGAAGTCTGTACCATGCAGGAGGTTTTATTCAAAGTATTTTACCACTGTTTATGGCTCTTTGTGGTTCCGCTGCGAGAGATCCTTCCCCCTTTTTTTTTTTTTGACAAAAAATAAAATCCCACTGAGCACAGTATTTATTTTTAAAATCAGCGTTTTAGTTTTGGATTGTATTAAAAAGTCACTTTAAAAGCTTTTAAAAGCACATTGGTCCTTTTGAATGTAAGAGTCTTGCACAAAAGCCATGTTTACAGAAGATACTGTTTAAAAAGTAATTTTATTTGATTTTAGTCTGGTTTAGTCCTTAATTGGACCGGAGTTTAATCTGGTCTAGACCCGGTTTAGACAAGGTTTGGATTAGGTTAAGTTCAAGTTTAGTCCAAGTTAAATCCAGGATTTTGTTCAAGATTAGTCTAAATTAAGTCCTGTTTTAGTCTCAGGTTAGTTTGGTTTGATCCTGGTCTAAACTATAGCGCTGTATTAAGTTCTAGTCCCTGCTTTATTCCTTCAGTCCTGGATTAGGACTGGTTTAGTCCAGGTTTAATTCTCAAAAGACATCCAGGGTTCGTCCTGCATCAGTCCTAGTTTTGTTTTGTCTGGATTAACCCTGTATTTTTTTTTTTTTGTTTGATTTGAGGTTTGGACCTAGTTTAATCCTGGTTCTAGGCTCGGGTTAGTCCAGGTTTAGCCTTGCTTTTGTCTACAGCTTTATTCCAAATGAAGTTGAGGTTTAGTCAGGATTAGGTCTTTAGTCCTGGATTTGAACTGATTTCAAGGCTGAATTCACTAAAATAGTCCTGGTTTAGTCTTGAACCAGTTTAGTCCTACTGTTGTCCAGTGCTTGGCCACGTTTAGTCTAGATTTAGTCCAGGTCTAGTCCTTACTTTAAGACAACCATAGTCTCATCTGTGACTCTCTCAAAGTCCAAAGTTTTCTGATAATGTGTCTGTTTTAAACTGAAAGCTGTGTTAGAATGATTAGGCCGCCCTCTAGTGTTGACCAGCTGCAGTTACAACAGTTTAAACTCAGTCTCATTTCAAAGAGCGACTCTGTTTTCAGTGACTCAGCCGTTGTCAGAGCACTACCTCTGAATGATCCTACTGTTTTTTGTTTTAAGCCGTGCTGCTATCACTGCATGTGGCCTTTTCTGAATTTGTATCTTTAAGTAAAATATTTAATATATCTCTAAGAAAACGAGGAATAATGTCGTGAGATTCGTTCAAAGGCATTCATTAAGTGTTGCTGGAAGTGTTGTATTTTTAGAAACACATTATTTTGTCTTTTATTATTTGATGAAGTTCAAAATGCAATAAAGTGTCATTTTGTGAAACGTGTCAAATTTTTTTGTAACATTTTTACCTGAAAAGATGGAGCCTGTTTATCTTCTGTGTGCATTTTTCTTCATCAGTATATCTTCTAAAAGTGACACAAACTTGACCAAATTAAGAAAATGGGCATTACTTGAGTGGGTTTGTAGGTCATTTAAACAGTTTTCACTTTGACTAAGACATTAAAACCTACTGGGGATGATAGGTTTTGTTTGAGCGTCTGTAACTCAGATTTAAAACAGACATTGGCTTTAAACCTGGAGCTCTGTAACATTCAGTTTCTGTGAGTTTGTGTAAAATACAAAGAGTTCTTCAAATACAAGTGAGTTTTATTGTCAGGAGGGAAGGAACTGTGACAGGTACATTTCTAAAATAAAGTCTTCAAAATCTGATTTATGACACCTATGAAAGAAAAAAAGATTTTATTTAAAGACCTTGTTTAGTCCTGGTTTAGTTCAAATTAGTCTGGTTTAGTTCTGATTTGATCCTGGTTTAGTCCTTGTATGATTCATGGATTGAGTCAAGTTTTAATCCTGGACCAGACCAGAGTTTAACCTGGTCTACAACAATGTTAGTTTTGGTTTTGTCCAGGTACAGCGCTTTCCTTCAGTCACTCAAAGCAGCACTATGTAACTTTTTACCTGAAAATTTGATGCTGGGATATTCTCAGTGTCCTGCAGCAGGGCTGGAATCAAACCCAGGTCTCCTGAGTTTGTGGTATGTGCTCCACCAGGATGAGCCCAGTGGTTCCCAAACTGTGGTCCAAATCCCCTTGGTGGGCCGCGAAAGTACTGCAGGTGGTCTACACGAATATAAAATTAGTTTAAAAATACTAAAAAAAACATTTGCATATCAGTTCTTTTGGAAATAAATGAACAAAAAAATTGAGAAATGAGAAATTTATAGCCCACAGCCTTTTTTTTAGTTTTTTTAATTACATTTTCAGAGAAATACATAACTTAGTATTATTTTAGAGTGAACGTTTAAGATGGTGGGGGTGGATTACAGGATTTTCTGACCTTTAGGGGGCCGCGGCTCTCTGGACTTTGGGAATGGCTGGTGTAGCCCAAATTCAAATAAAGTAAAAAAATAAAGTAATTATGTATTGTATAGTTTATTCTACGCACACTGAGAGGAGTTTGTGAAGCTGTAGAAGAGTGTTATGTTTGAGTTTACAATCACTGAAAAACACTGAAAAACCAAAGTTATTCTTGGAAACTGCAGAAGCACAGTGTGAACAATCAAAGCTTTAGTTCACAAACAGATATATGATATGTAGACTTCAGAATTCAGAGTTCAGGTTTGTATGTCTATTTTGTGAGGAACTTGAATAATAACTGCCGAGATTAAACACGTGGCTCGTTGGTCTAGGGGTATGATTCTCGCTTTGGGTGCGAGAGGTCCCGGGTTCAAATCCCGGACGAGCCCAAATTTTTGGATCTCTAACAATGTGCCGGGGTAAATTTATCCAAATTAAAACCAGCTCTTCTTTGCTGTCTGTAAAGAAAATAAAGTTATTTAACAAACTACAAAATAATATGTAAGTGTTGAGTCATGTAGAAACAGATCCATGCTGTGTTTATTGTTTTGTTGTCTGGTCTCAGGTTAAAATTCATTGTTTAGTTCCTGTGTTTTTTCTCAATAAATCAGACAAACATACTTCTAGACACAAGCTCATTCAGCCTGAAATACCTCCTTCTTTTGATCAAATACCACTGATATTTATCCACTGGTTTTAAGATTTAGGAGCGCAGCCTGAGTTCTATCAAAACCAAGATGCTCCATTCTGTTTCAGAATTTATCAGACACATCATAGCTCCTTACTGTCAGTCGACCAGGTAACCTTTCATTGTACAAGTCCTTATTATTTTATTATTCCATACTGTAATAACAAATATTACTTCTTTATGTCTGAAAGCTATTTTAAGAAAATAATTTCACTCATGGATTAATATATTAATGCTGGAGTTTGGACAGAAATTATTTTTATATTTCTAACATCAACATTAAAAACAAGTAAAGGCACACTGACAGTAAAAATTCTTTCATTAAATTCATACAATGTACAGTGTTGCATTCTTCTCTCAGGTGGACTTCCTGTTCAGGTGGGTCTCAGGTGGACTTCCTGTCCAGGCGGGTCTCAGGTGGACTTCCTGTTCAGGTGGGTCTCAGGTGGACTTCCTGTTCAGGTGGGTCTCAGATGGACTTATTGTACAGGTAAACGGTGCCACTGATGTAGAGGCTGGGGTTGTGAGGGTCGGCCAGGTACTGCTCCACCTGAGTGACCTCCAGCTGCCTCCACAGACCCTCCTCCTCCATCTGACGCAGCTCCAGGTGCAGGTCCTCGCTGTAGGAGACGTGTGCTGGTCTGAGGTAGTTGCCCCGGGACAGGACCACCAGGCCTCCTGCAGAATCACCAGAACCAGCATTATTTAGTCCACAACTGTTTTTATAAAGAATGACATCTCAAGGCACTCACCCTGTCACACACTGTTTTTATCTTTTTACTTACGTTTACTTTCTAAACAATACGTTGGACCTGCCGAGCGACTGCAGCCCTGGTATCTACTTTTCCACATGTTTGGGTTAAAACAACAATTACAAATTGCTACAAGCAAAGGTTTTAGAATCTGAAAGAGGACTGCAGGATACAGTCCTGATCACATCGTGTGGTATTTTTACCACCGCCTACCTTCCGGTTGAAAGACGACTGCTCTACCACTGAGCCAACATGGACTCTTATATATCTACAGTCACATTAAGTGAAGTCTTAAAAACATTTCCAAGTCTTAGGGATAATGTCTAAAGCAGACTTAGAGAAACTTATCCATGCTTTTATCTCCAGCAGGTTAGATTACTGTAATGTCCTGCTCACTGGTCTCTCAAAACGAGGGTTAAGACAGCTGCAGCTTATTCAGAACGCTGCTGCTCGGGTTCTAACCAAAAACAGGAAGTAGACACATGCTAAATGCCCGGAGACGTGTCGTGTTCCATTTGGAGCTACCACACAAGTTCAACAGGCTTTGCTTCTGCCTTCACAGGGAGATGAGCTCTGTTGCTCCAGATACAAGACGTAGTCTAATGTGCTGAGCTTTGTTTGAGTTTATTTTTATCCTAAAAAAGTGTAAGGGCAGGGGCTGTACAGTCGATAACCGTTGTTGGGATGTTAAGATATAGAAATATCTTAATATTTAAGACCACAGCTAAATGCATATATGCACACTGTACATCCCTGTACATTTTTTAAATATTTAAGTCTACAGTATATTATTTTGCGATCTAGATTTATTCCCACAATACACATTTTTTATATTTTATTCTTATATTTTTTATTGTTTACTTTTATTTCATTCTTATATAGCTACATTTATTTATATTTTCATCTGTGTGTTTTCCTTAATAATTGCACTGTCCATGGAGCGGACCTGACTCACATTTCACTGCTGGTTATATATGCTGTATATAATTTTGTATGTGACGAATAAAAATCTTGAATCTTGAATCTTGAATCTTGAATAAAAGTGAATTGGTGAAGTCTGCAGAGGTCTGTACCTGGTTTGGCAGCGGCGCACAGTTCTCGGACGACTCTCACTGGAATAAAGCCCGGGTACAGAGCCCCGACGATCATCACCACGTCAAACTCTCCTGGAAACACAAACATTACTTCAACTTTCATGACCAGTGTGACGGCCCCTGCCTTTCTTATTATTTGTCAAAATAAAATTTTCACTTTAAGGGAAAAATAAGTTGATTTTAAATTTCATGGCAGCAACACATCTCAAAAAAGTGGAACAAGGCCATGTTTATCTCTGTGTGCCACCCCCTCTTCTTTTTATAACAGTCTGCAAACATCTGGGACTGAGGAGACATGTTGCTCAAGTTTAGGAACGTTGTCCCATTCTTGTCTAATACAGGCTTCTAGTTGCTCAACTGTCTTAGGTCTTCTTTGTTGCATCTTCCTCTTTATGATGCACCAAATGGGTGAAAGATCTGTCCATTTCAGAACTTGATCCTTCTTCTACGCAGCCATGATGTTGTAATTGATGCAGTATGCGGTCATCGTCATGTTGGAAAATGCAAGGTCTTCCCTGAAAGATACGACGTCTGGATGGGAGCATATGTTGTTCTAGAACTTGGATATAACTTTCAGCATTAATGGTGTCTTTCCAGATGTGTAAGCTGCCCATGCCACACGCACTCATGCAACCACATCCCATCAGAGATGCAGGCTTCTGAACTGTTCTTATCCTCTTTAGTCCGGATGACATGGCGTCCCAGTTTTCCTAAAAGAACTTTGAATTTTGATTTGTCTGACAGAACAGTTTTCCACTTTGCCACAGTCCATTTTAAATGAGCCTTGGCTTCAAAGAAAACACCTGAGCTTCTGGATCATGTTTAGATATGGCTTTTTTTTTTGACCTATAGAGTTTTAGTTGGTAACGGTGAATGGCCCGGTGGATTGTGTTCACCGACAATGTTTTCTGGAAGTATTCCTGAGCCCATCTTGTGATTTCCATTACAGTAGCATTCCTGTTTGTTATGCAGTGCCGTCTAAGGGCCCGAAGATCACAGGCATCCAGTCTGATTTTCCGGCCTTGAACCTTACGCACAGACCCTTTGCATTCCTTTTTTATTCACAATTTGTACAGTGTCCCAAATTCTTTGGAATCGAGTTTGTATTAGGGCTTTTAGAGCCAGCTCATAACGTCCAGTTACTGGATCAATTATGAGAATTCACAATTGTGCATTTTGAAAGAAACTAGCACGGACCAGGTGAGGTCAGGTTGTGGGAGTTCTACCTGTGTCCACGGGCAGAGCTTGTGTCCCCAGCAGGGCCAGTCGGACGTCCTGGTATAGACCAGTTTGACGGGCCTGCTCCAACATGCCCTCACTGCCATCTACTCCCACGAAGTGTTTGAAGCCCAGCCCTGACATCTGCATAGACACAACAAAGATAACATCGAGTCAATTAGAGAAAAGGTTGGATTTACAGATTGAATACGTCTGTGGTTGTTACTGCAGACTCTCCCTCACAAAGAATTAGAACGATTAATACACATTAAACTGTCACTCTCTCATCTGGTCCTGACTGAGGCTCTGGTCCAGGCACATGTCGACAGAACATTAAACAGGAACAGAACATATCTGCAGAGAGACGAAGAATCAAACTTTTTCTTTAGGATGGTTTCTTGGAGTGCAGTCAGACTAATTCAAGGAAACATCATCTTTATCTGAGCTCAAAACCAGAAGGAAGAAACAAAGTATTTGTACTTTGTTACTGTACTTAGGTAGATTTTTCAGAACACGATTAGAACCAAAAGATTAGAGCAAACGCTAATGCTAGCTTGCTCTCACTTGCAGAGAGCCCCAAAAGCTAGTCACCAAAGATAGTAAAATGAGTAGTTAATTATCTATAAACTTTCCACAAAGACAACAGTACCTCCAAGGTCTAAAAAGTACTAAACATTTAGTACTGGATGAATATTAAATTTGTTCTTCTAGGTCTTACATTTTATTGCACCATAAACTGTAAAGATAATGGAGTTATCAGAAATGTATTGTGTATCATTGACAAAAACAAAAATACTTTTTTACTTTTACTTTACATGAGTAAAGAAGTTAAATCAGTACTTTTTCTTTTACCAGTCATTTTTAACACAAGTATCTGTACTTTTAAATAAATACACAATGTGAATACTTTTGTCACCTCTGGTCGTCACACAGACATGACTTTTTAACAATATTTTTAGCAACAGTGGGAAAAAAAATATCTGGGTCTAGGTCTGGTTTAGTACTGGTGTAGTCCTGGTTTAGACCCGGTTTAGACCTGGTGTAGTCCTGGTTTAGACCTGGTTTAGACCTGGTCTAGTCCTGGTTTGGTCCTGGTCTATTGCAAATAAAATTGCTATTGCAATATTTATTAAAAGAAAGAAGCACAGCCCTACTAGCTCAATGTCTCTCTCTGGACACAGCTCAGTGGAAACTCAAGGCACTGCTGGGATTATGTCTAGTCCTGGATCTAGTCCTGGATCTAGTCCTGGATCTAGCCGTAAAATGAGGATTTGGAAGTAAAAGGGTCTCACCAGTTTAGCCACGAGTCCGGACCCGCAGGCCACGTCCAGGACCCGGGTCTCTGCAGGATTCCCTCTGAAGTGGGGCATCAGGGCGTCCACCGTGTGACGAGGAGCCATGTAGTTCATCAGACTGTGGTCCTGCAACAGAAAGACTGGGTTGGTTCTGCTCTAATTTTGGTTTGGTCTTATCCTGGTTGGCCTGACCTTCTCGTAGGTTGGGGCCCATTGGTCGTAGTACTGTAGAGTCCTACAGGATTTGAAGGCGTCACTGGCCTCTTGGATGGACCTGGATTTGTGGGACATCCTGAAGACCTGGAACTAGACTAGACTTGGGCTGGACCTGGGACCGAACTGGACTTGGACTGGACCTGGTACCAGACTGGACATAGACTGGTGTTAGGTCAGATGAGACAGCAACACTTTACAAAGTATTTATAATATAAGATGAGACTGTTTGAGTCTGATGTAGTCCAGCTTAGTCTGGCGTCCTGGTTTAGTTAAGTTTAGTTTATTTGGCCAAGAGAGAGAAAAAACAAAAACACTACAATTCCATTTCAAATAAAGCTCACATTGGCCAAAAGGGTGTAGGCCAAAGTCAAAGACGTTATAATTACCTAGAACATTAAAATCAAAGCACCACATAATATTAAAAAACAAAACAGAAGAAAAACAAGACTACAACAGAAAACAGAAAAAAGTTATTATTCCTACAATAATAAATTATCATTAATCATTAATTGTCATTATTAATTTTATTTTGTTTTATTATTATTATTATTTGTTACATTTATAATTCATTCATTTCATCACTTCAGTTTATGTTAATAAAAAAAATATATATATATATATATATTATTTAAAAATAAGTAAACAGGAACGTGGATCCGACACTGCCCAATGCCACAACCAGGTCTAGACCCGGTCTGAACCCAGTCTAGACCCGGACTAGAGTCTACTGTTGGATAAAGAGTACTCACCTGCTGCAGAGACACTGAAGTGAATGTGTAAATGTTAACGCAGTACTCAGTTTGACTCATCTTCATAACCAGTCCAACCACTCGCCTCACCTTCAACCAAATACAACAGGACACAAATTTTTAGTGCAGTTTTATTAGTTTCATTTGGGCCGTGGCAGCAAAAGGCCTCAGGTACTTTTCAGATGTTTAGATGCACCTGCTGAAAACAGATGCTTAAGAGAACACTTAACTGCTGCTCTCAACGTCCTGGTTTAGACCTGGTTTAGACCTGGTTTAGATGTGTCTAAAGGCCAACAGATACTTGGGTGGCACAGTGGTAGATTGGTTAGCACTCCTGCCTCACTGCAAAAGAGATTTGTAATCTCAGTGGGATTATCCTGGTTAAAATAAATACTCCATTTTGTTTTCTCAGGCCTGGTTTGGGAGTAGTTTGGGAGCAGCTTGTTTTTGACTCATCGTCTGAGCAGAAGCTTTTTTTTGTGGGTGTCCGGGAAGTATTGAGTGATTGGTCAGAAATCTGAAGTAGGCGCAGTTATTGCGCTTGAGTTTCTGGTGAAATATGGAAAGTCCTGGTCTGAACTAACTTAGTTCTTTTCTTGCGGAGCATGTATTGGCTTTTAGAAAGGCCACAATAAAAGGCCATTCTAAAATGGTCAGTTTTATATCAAAGCAAAATGCCACAGATGTATTTACTGTCATAAACATCATTTCCATATCATTTCATTTTTCGTGGACATCTTAAATATTGGTCTAATCTGGCAGGCTGGCAGTGGACGTGGCTGAAGGAAGCGGGCCCGATAAGCGATCATATCTGGACATAGATCTCAGTAATCTTGAGGCAGATAATACAAGAACTCAGCCAAAAATATTTGTAGAGCCAAATATCAAAGCTCAGGCCTTTCCGAACATGTTCGTCATCAAGATCATAACGAGAGGTTTGTGAATTTCCAGAAGCCAGGGCCTCAACAAAAAGGACAGAAATGTTACTAAGCAGGTTGGGTTAGCTTTTGGCGGAGACACTATCACAGTCAAGGGTTGATTTACTGCTGTAAGACGTCTAAATATGAACAGTATAAGCTGCTGTTTGCAAGATCTGTCCCAGACACATCAATGAAGAAGAGTTTTAAAAGCTTCTCATATTTTGAAATACTTGAATTAATTGAAAGACCACACGAGGGAAACACAGACCAGAGACAGATGAGAACTGCTTTAGGTCAAGGCTCAGACCAAAACATGGCTTAGCATTAATCTAAGTTTTTGTATATTACTGTTTTCCACAATCCTTTGGCCTTTGTCACACTTCTCTAAACTAAAAGTGTGTTGGTGTCAACAGCTCAGTAGTTCATCAAAACTCTTGTTTGTATGAACTCTGAACATCTCTGATGTTTGTAAAAGGCAGTTATTCACCAAAACATTTAGCTTGAGTATAAAAGAATTGTTTTACTGTCAGTGACCTTCTAAGAGCCAAAAAAAAAAAAAAAAAGATGTCATTTTCCACAGTTTAGCTTTATGGTTAAAACATCACAAAAATCACATCCAGGTGAAAAAGCAACAGGCCTTTTAGGTTTAGATCCAGGTTCAGGTTTAGTTTGAGCAGACCCTGAAACCTGTGTTGTCTTGTGTCCCTAGGCCCATGGGCTCAGTGGTAGAGCAGTTGTCTTTCAACCGGAAGGTAGGCGGTTTGATTCCTGCTCTCCACGCAGTTCATACTGTGTATGTGTCCTTGGGCAATACACTTAACCCACCTTACCTACAGTGGTGTTCCAGCTGTAACACTGGTGAATGGAAGCTTAATGTAAGTCGCTTTGGATAAAAGCGTCAGCTAAATGTATTTTTTTTTAGGTCTAAAAAGATTGTTCTGTCTACTCAGTGGTAGAAATCTACGGCCTAGCATTTTTGAGCTTGTAAATTTTTGCGTGGTTCTAATTCGTTTTTTGTGCTTTTCCCTCCAGTCTCCTCTGCCTGCCTACGAACTCCTTTGCCAAGGCTATGCCACGCTTCAACCACGCCAGATCCTTAACCTCATTTCTTGTACAATAAAACCTTCTTCTAAATATCACTACTTCTGTGTCTGCTTTGGGGTCCTGCCTTCGGCTCCCTAACAGGTTTTGTTGCCGTGGGAACTTTACCTACACAAGTTTTATTCTGGTTTAGAGACAAACCAAACTGCATCAGCTGTGAGCAAAGTCCCATCAGCATTTACCCTGCATCAACTAATAAAACGAATAATTCTACTGACATCAAGCGTCTAGAGGCCTGCCTCGTTTAAATTAAAACATGGATGTCTCAAAACTTCCTCCATTTGAACTCGGATAAAACAGAGCTCTTGTTAATTGGTCCTGCCAGTCATCGGCACAAGTTCAACAATCTTACTGTCTCGATCAACAATTGTGTGTTGGAGCACGGCAACACTGTGAGGAACCTTGGTGTCATTTTTGACTCCACACTATCACTGCAGCAGCACATTAGTGAGGTCACTAAACTAGGATTTTTTCACTTGAGGAATATCTCAAAAATTCACTCCTGCCTCTCTTTAGCTGATGCTGAAATTTTCATTCATGCATTTGTCACATCCAGGCTGGACTACTGCACGTTATTCTCTGGACTGCCGAGGAAGAGTACTCACAGACTACAAATGGTCCAAAATACAGCCGCCAGACTTTTAACAAAGACCAGGAAGTTTGATCACATTACTCCGGTCCTGGCTTCATTACATTGGCTTCCTATTCATGTTAGAGCAGATTTCAAAGTTCTCCTGTTAACATATAAAATCCTTTGTGGACGCCCGCCCTCTTACCTATCTGACCTCATCACCCGGTATACTCCAGCTCGTACCCTTCGCTCTCAGGACGCTGGCCTCCTTCAACTTCCTCGAGTAAAGAAGAAGTCTGCTGGCTACAGAGCCTTTTCTTATAGAGCCCCATTTTTTTGGAATGGGCTCCCGGCGGAAGTGCGGCGAGCTGACTCTGTTGAAGTTTTCAAAAGCAAACTCAAAACATACTTATTTCACCAAACGTATGGAGACTGATTGATCATAGGTATACGTTTACACTGGTTGTAGCTGTAGGTACACGTTTACACTGGTTGTAGCTGTAGGTACACGTTTACACTGGTTGTAGCTGTAGGTAAACGTTTACACTGGTTATAGCTGTAGTTACAGGTTTACACTGGTTGTAGCTGTAGGTACACGTTTACACTGGTTGTAGCTGTAGGTATACGTTTACACTGGTTGTAGCTGTAGGTAAACGTTTACACTGGTTATAGCTGTAGGTACACGTTTACACTGGTTATAGCTGTAGGTGCACGTTTACACTGGTTGTAGCTGTAGGTACACGTTTACACTGGTTGTAGCTGTAGGTACACGTTTACACTGGTTGTAGCTGTAGGTACACGTTTACACTGGTTGTAGCTGTAGTTACAGGTTTACACTGGTTGTAGCTGTAGGTACACGTTTACACTGGTTATAGCTGTAGGTAAACGTTTACACTGGTTGTAGCTGTAGGTACACGTTTACACTGGTTGTAGCTGTAGGTACACGTTTACACTGGTTGTAGCTGTAGGTACACGTTTACACTGGTTGTAGCTGTAGTTACAGGTTTACACTGGTTGTAGCTGTAGGTAAACGTTTACACTGGTTGTAGCTGTAGGTAAACGTTTACACTGGTTGTAGCTGTAGGTACACGCGTTTACACTGGTTGTAGCTGTAGGTACACGCGTTTACACTGGTTGTAGCTGTAGTTACAGGTTTACACTGGTTGTAGCTGTAGGTACACGTTTACACTGGTTATAGCTGTAGGTACACGTTTACACTGGTTGTAGCTGTAGGTACACGTTTACACTGGTTGTAGCTGTAGGTAGCGTTTACACTGGTTGTAGCTGTAGGTACACGTTTACACTGGTTGTAGCTGTAGATACACGTTTACACTGGTTGTAGCTGTAGGTACACGTTTACACTGGTTGTAGCTGTAGGTACACGTTTACACTGGTTGTAGCTGTAGGTACACGTTTACACTGGTTGTAGCTGTAGTTACAGGTTTACACTGGTTGTAGCTGTAGGTAAACGTTTACACTGGTTGTATCTGTAGGTACACGTTTACACTGGTTGTAGCTGTAGGTAAACGTTTACACTGGTTGTAGCTGTAGGTACACGTTTACACTGGTTGTAGCTGTAGGTACACGTTTACACTGGTTGTAGCTGTAGGTAAACGTTTACACTGGTTGTAGCTGTAGGTACACGCGTTTACACTGGTTGTAGCTGTAGGTAAACGTTTACACTGGTTGTATCTGTAGGTACACGTTTACACTGGTTGTAGCTGTAGGTAAACGTTTACACTGGTTGTATCTGTAGGTACACGTTTACACTGGTTGTAGCTGTAGGTAAACGTTTACACTGGTTGTAGCTGTAGGTACACGTTTACACTGGTTGTAGCTGTAGGTACACGTTTACACTGGTTGTAGCTGTAGATACACGTTTACACTGGTTGTAGCTGTAGGTACACATTTACACTGGTTGTAGCTGTAGGTACACATTTACACTGGTTGTAGCTGTAGGTACACATTTACACTGGTTGTAGCTGTAGGTACACGTTTACACTGGTTGTAGCTGTAGATACACGTTTACACTGGTTAAAAAAATGAAAAAAATACTTATACTAATAGAAAAAATATTTCTCATTCAATGAAAGAAACTAAAAACTGGTTTAAAAGAAAGGGGAAAAACAAATTGTCCAATTAAGAGGGAAAACATTTTCTGGGGCAAAAATTTGATGCTCTGGCACACCATATACAACCATAAATGTATATATATTTATAAAAGATAACTCTCACCTCGCCCTCCGAGAGCGGTCTCATACATCCATTCTCGGGTCCTCTAACACCATCAATGGGACAGAACTCCTGTTTATGTGGGACAAAGACAGGCAATGTTTATTTATTTATTTATTTATTTTTATATATTTTTTTGGTTATTTTTGTATAGCGCTTTTCCACCTAGTAGGCACTCAAAGCGCTTTACTAATTACAAGGTGGGTTAAGTGTCTTGCCCAAGGACACAACAACAGTATGAACTGTGGGGGAGAGCGCTTTACTAATGTGTTAATCGACAAATGTCCCACAAACAGCGGGAACAGATTTCCTCTGCCATAGCTCAGAAAAAAACGACAGCGAGTCTCCTCAGACAGGCTTATCCATGAGCCATGATCTTTATAGTCTTCATTAGATTAGCAGCATCTAATTTTTTAACCAAACTATTATATGTTTCATTCAAAATAAGACAAACTCTGTTTCTCTGTTCTATAATAATGTTCTGTGTTTCCCTGCTTTGCATCTGCAGCGACCTCAGGTCAACTTGAATACTGCTGATTAATTGGCATATCTGTGATTGTGGTCTTTCCTGCTTTGTTACAACTGGACAACAAAGCCACGGGTCTTTCATAAATTATATACAGCCAGTGAAAATGTGGGACATAGAATCAGCTTACATGATGCGGGACCTTAGTTCAAAATGTGCTGTCCCGGGGTTAATGCTTCAGTTGGGAGTGATAGAGCAGTTGTCCTTGAAACAGAAGGTAGGCGGTTCGATTCCTGCTCTCCCCACAGTTCATACTGTCGTTGTGTCCTTGGGCAAGACACTTAACCCACCTTGCCTACAGCGTTGTTCCAGCTGTGACACTGGTTAATGTAAGTCGCTTTGGATAAAAGCGTTAGCTAAATGTAAAGGGAATACTGCTGTTAAAATCACATTATATGTGTTTTCTAACCAAATGTTGTTGTACTTTTGTTCATATAGCAGTACTTTTGAAATTAAAGTGCGCATTACGCTACTTTTGAAATCACATTTGAATGTTGCATGTAACTATGCAATTAATCGCTAAAAACTCTGATGTACCTTTGTATTCCCAGAGCCTGACGGCTGATTGTTTTTGTCTCCATTGCCGTCTGTTGCTATAAAAAGCAGCTGGAGAACGAGAACGGTGAAGAGGATGCTCCTCATCTTCATCTTCATCCTGGACTCCTGTTGCAGACGAGTGGTACTGAGACGATGGAAGGAGTTAGATCTGTGGGACGAGTACAGCATTATGTCATTATGATTATATTATTGGATCAACAAGAACATATGCTACAGACGTGTCCAAAGTCTCAGGCTCCAATCATGGAGCAGCTTCAAAATACAGGTTTAAATCCAACTAAAACCTGTTCAAATCCAACTAAAACCTGTTCACATCCAACTAAAACCTGTTCAAATCCAACTAAAACCTGTTTAAATCCAACTAAAACATGTTCAAATCCAACTAAAACCTGTTCAAATCCAACTAAAACCCGTTTAAATCCAACTAAAACATGTTCAAATCCAACTAACACCTGTTTAAATCCAACTAAACATGTTCAAATCTAACTAAAACCTGTTCAAATCCAACTTAAACCCTTTCAAATCCAACTAAAACCTTTTCAAACCCAACTTAAACCTGTTTAAATCTAACTAAAACCTGTTGAAACTCATCTAAAACCTGTTTAAATCCATTAAAAAACTGGTTTGGACCTTAAAGGTTTGGACCCGAAAGGTTTGGACCCTGTTTTATAAAAAAAAGCTTGTAACATTAGAAAACATTAAAACAAAATATATTTTAGAGACAAACCTTCACAAGAAAGTGTTCGTACCTGTTGCAGTCAAACGTCCACAGCCTGAAGTCAAAGGAAAGCTGCTCCTTTTATTTCTTTGAGCCACATCTGATAAGTCTGTGCCCCAGACTCATTTGAATGAGAGTCAGCAGCTAACGGTTTATTGTATTAGTTTTGCCTGAACAAATATAATATTTTACAATTCTCCAGTGGGAGTATATTCACTCCTGTCAGACACAGCAGAGAAGTGACATTTCATGGAGGCTCTTTGTTATCTGTCGGTGAAATTTGACAAAAAACATCTTTTTTTGGAGCTAATGCAAACTTGTTCTGAACCTTTTTCCAAACATTAAAGGGGCTATAAATGTGTTCCTATTTAATGGGGACTGTCCCAACAAGTATGTGTAAATACACAAAAATGTCCCACTTTAGAAAAGGCCATGTCCTCGAGGTCTTTATTATAACAATAGCAAATATATATAAATATTTTTATATATTTCAAAAATCCAGTGCGTGGTTGTAAGCCCTGGCCTTGACTCTGTGCGTTTAGATTATCCTACATATCCTCAACACCTGCTCCCAACATGAAGCTGGACAGCTTTCCTTCACCAAACACCGACCTCCATGAGTCTTGTATTTATTACAGTGTATTGTGCAACAAAATATATGTACAATCTTAAAACAATGTTTAGAGTTCATTAAATATAAAATATGAAACACATTAAACTCCAGCAGGTCTAAACCAGGTCTAAACCAGGACTAAACCAGGACTAAACCAGATCTAACCCAGGTCTAAACCAGGTCTAAACCAGGACTAAACCAGGTCTAAACCAGGTCTAAACCAGGACTAAACCAGGTCTAAACCAGATCTAACCCAGGTCTAAACCAGGTCTAAACCAGGACTAAACCAGGTCTAAACCAGGTCTAAACCAGGACTAAACCAGGTCTAAACCAGATCTAACCCAGGTCTAAACCAGGTCTAAACCAGGTCTAAACCAGGTCTAAACCAGGTCTAAACCAGATCTAACCCAGGTCTAAACCAGGACTAAACCAGGTCTAAACCAGGTCTAAACCAGGACTAAACCAGGACTAAACCAGGTCTAAACCAGGTCTAAACCAGGACTAAACCAGTTGTAAACCAGGACTAAACCAGGTCTAAACCAGGTCTAAACCAGGACTAAACCAGTTGTAAACCAGGTCTAAACCAGGTCTAAACCAGGACTAAACCAGTTGTAAAGCAGGTCTAAACCAGGACTAAACCAGTTGTAAACCAGGTTAAGCATCTTAAGCATCTGTTTTCAGCAGGTGCATCGAAACATCTGGAAAGTACCTGAGGCCTTTTTCTGCCGAGGACCAAACGATGAAGCTGCACTAAACATTTGTGTCCTGTGTTGTTTGTCCCGGCGGAAGCTGTCCTGGCATGACCCTGAGGGAGGTGTTGTGTTTGGTTGAAGGTGAGGCGAGTGGTTGGACTGGTTATGAAGATGAGTCAAACTGAGTACTGCTTTAACATTTACACATTCACTTCAGTGTCCCTGCAGCAGGTGAGTACTCTTTATCCAACAGTAGACTCTAGTCCGGGTCTAGACTGGGTTCAGACCGGGTCTAGACCTGGTTGTGGCATTGGGCAGGGTCGGATCCAAGCTCCTATTTACTAATCTTTAAATACCATAAACAAATTAAAAAAGATATACTGAAGTTAAATAATGAATTGTAAATGTTACAAATAAAAGCAATTAAAATAAAATAAATAATGACTATTAATGATGCAAAAATTGTAGAAATAATATTGAAGAGTTCATTTGCAAAAGCAGATAACTCCATTTTTTTAAATTGTCAGTTTTTTATTTATTTTATTATTTGCTAAAGGTGATCTCAGTCAAACCAAACTTGAGTTGGTTTGACTGAGACTTTGTCCAATTAGGATCACTAAAATGGATTTGGGCTTTGAAAACAGTGCTCTGCAAAGAATAAATTACAAGCTTTATTTTCACTGATTTCCAAAATGACATTTATCTGTTTTTGCAAATAAACCTTTCAATTATCTTTTTTTCTGTTTTATAAACTGTTGTAGTCTTGTGTTTCTTCTGTTTTGTTTTGTGATATTATGTGGTGCTTTGATTTTAATGTTCTGGGCGATTATACGTCTTTGACTTTGGCCTACGCCCTTTTGGCCAATGTGAGCTTTATTTGAAATGGAATAAAAATAAAAAAGTAAAGTAAACTAAACTAAGTAGGCAATAAAACAAAACTAGACCAGGACTAAACTATTATTTGGATTAAACTAAGCCTAACCAGGCGTCTCCCATCTCCGGAATGACTAAATCTGGGACTAAACTAGGACCAGTGTTGGGAAAGTTCACTTTCTACAAGAACTAGTTCAAAGTTCAGTTCACAAATTTTAAAATGAACTAGTTCAGTTCATAGTTCAAACTTCAAAATTTTGAACTAAGTTCACAGTTCCAAAAATGAACTAGTTCATAGTTCTTTTTTTCCATATGTTGCTGCGAGCTATTATTTTTCAAAATTATTGCCACAGCCCATATACAGTAGAATTACAGACAGCAATTATTTTATCAGTTTTAACAATGAAGCTATGCGTCAGATTTCATTTTCATATCCAATTTTCAATCCTTATCCAACCAGGGTTTACATTAGCATTGAGGGACATTGTTGCTTTAATGCTTTGTTGCTGTCCATTCACTCCACACTAGTAGCAGCTGCAGCTTTCAACCCTACAGTACATTCTCAAGAACATGAGGACAAACGTGCTGCTTGAATGGTCTTTTTTAATGAGGAATTATTCAAAGAAAAACAGGACAGTAATCATTAAGGTGAAAACGTTTTTAAATTTTAATAATTTTCCATTGTCCACATGCTAAAACAGAATATTGGAATCCTGGAAAAATAGACCAGGCAGGTTCAACAAACAAGTTACATGAATGAATTTAAATGATCATACGCCTTACTACATGCTGCTGTCGCCTCCATGCTTTATTTATTTATTTATTTTTGATGACGCGCCACGCATGCGGCGGACGGCAGTGCGACACAGGTGGCAGGTGTTGCCAGGTTTGGTGTTTTTCCGCTACATATTAAGACCTGTTTGCGGTGTGTTTTAGCCGGGTTTTCGCCTGGAAGGCTCTATAGAAATCTGGCACCCTATTGAACGAAGTTAACCTGAGAGAGCGTGCCGTTCACAGACACCAGAATGAACGAGTTCACAGTAACGTCCATCAGGCAGAAATACAGCACGTTCAGCTCACGTTCGCCCAAAATATGAACGAGTTCATGAACTATCGTTCAATGAACGCGTTCAGGCACAACACTGACTAGGACTAACCTTGGATTTAACTGGGAATTAACAAGACCAAAAACCATAAATAATAAATTAAGACTAAACGAGGACTACAGTGAGATATAAACAAAACACTGAACTAAAACCACGACAAAACCCGGACAAAACCAGGACGCCAGACTAAGCTGGACTACATCCGACTCAAACAGTCTTATTTTAAATACTTTGTTAAGTGTTGTCTCATCTGACCTAACTCCAGTCTGAGTCCCAGGTCCGGTCCAAGTCCAGTCCGGTCCCAGGTTCAGTCCAAGTCAAGTCTAGTTCCAGGTCTTCAGGATGTCCCGCAAATCCAGGTCCATCCAAGAGGCCAGTGACGCCTTCAAATCCTGTAGGACTCTACAGTACTACGACCAATGGGCCCCAACCTACGAGAAGGTCAGGCCAACCAGGATAAGACCAAACCAAAACTAGAGCAGAACCAAGCCAGTCTTTCTGTTGCAGGACCACAGTCTGATGAACTACATGGCTCCTCGTCACACGGTGGACGCCCTGATGCCCCACTTCAGAGGGAATCCTGCAGAGACCCGGGTCCTGGACGTGGCCTGCGGGTCCGGACTCGTGGCTAAACTGGTGAGACCCTTCTCCTTCCAAATCCTCGTTTTACGGCTAGATTCAGGACTAGATCCAGGACTAGATCCAGGACTAGACCAGGACTAGATCCAGGACTAGATCCAGGACTAGACAATATGGACAAAAGTAATCTATTACAATTCTTTTAATAAATATTGCAATCACAATTCTATTGGCAATAGACCAGGTTCTCTGCAAGTGAGAGCAAGCTAGCTTTTGCGTTTGTTCTCAAAACCACTATCATTTTGGTTCTAATCATGTTCTGAAAAATCTACCTAAGTACAGTAACAAAGTACAAATACTTTGTTTCTTCCTTCTAGTTTTGAGCTCAGATAAAGATGATGTTTCCTTGAATTAGTCTGACTGCACTCCAAGAAACCATCCTAAAGAAAAGGTTTGATTCTTCGTCTCTCTGCAGATATGTTCTGTTCCTGTTTAATGTTCTGTCGACATGTGCCTGGACCAGAGCCTCAGTCAGGACCAGATGAGAGAGTGACAGTTTAATGTGTATTAATCGTTCTAATTCTTTGTGAGGGAGAGTCTGCAGTAACAACCACAGTCATATTCAATCTGTAAATCCAACCTTTTCTCTAATTGACTCGATGTTATCTTTGTTGTGTCTATGCAGATGTCAGGGCTGGGCTTCAAACACTTCGTGGGAGTAGATGGCAGTGAGGGCATGTTGGAGCAGGCCCGTCAAACTGGTCTATACCAGGACGTCCGACTGGCCCTGCTGGGGACACAAGCTCTGCCCGTGGACACAGGTAGAACTTCCACAACCTGACCTCACCTGGTCCGTGCTAGTTTCTTTCAAAATGAATTCTCATAATTGATCCAGTAACTGGTCGTTATGAGCTGGCTCTAAAAGCCCTAATAAACGGTTAGACACGGTAACGAAAGTACACAGTCATTTATTTAAGTAGCATTAAAGTTTGTAAAGTGGATATTAGTTGTGTGAATGAGGTGTAATGTTGTGCAGTGTTGTCATGGCATAAACAAAAGACAAGGATGTAGGTGTGCGGCGGCAGTAGGGCACACAGCCGAGAGGAAAGGAGAGGCACGGTTTATCTGGCCGAGATCCACCGGGCCCAGGCGTCTCCCATCTCCGGAATGACTCCACCTCCAACACAACACAGGACAAATAATAAGAAAGGCAGGGGCCGTCACACTGGTCATGAAAGTTGAAGTAATGTTTGTGTTTCCAGGAGAGTTTGACGTGGTGACGATCGTTGGGGCTCTGTACCCGGGCTTTATTCCAGTGAGAGTCGTCCGAGAACTGTGCGCCGCTGCCAAACCAGGTACAGACCTCTGCAGACTTCACCAATTCACTTTTATTTCTATATCTTAACATCCCAACAACGGTTATCGACTGTACAGCCCCTGTCCTTCCACCTTTATCAAGACGAGAACAAACTCAAACAAAGCTCAGAACAGCTGTGAACCTGATCCCTCAAACACAACAAGGTAGGACAGGCCTATACAAAACCTTCTAAGTAATCCAGAACTAATTTAGGACTAAAGCCAGAATAGACTTGCATAACAACAGAGGCAGAAGTTGCCAGTTGAACTTGTGTGGTAGCTCCAAATGGAACACGGCACGCCTCCGGGCATTTAGTGTGTGTCTTGTAAATGGTCATTAGTAAATAGCATGCATTTATATAGCAAGCTTCTATCCCGGTATAATCTGGGTGGAGCAGGAATCAAACTGCCAAACTTATTGTTATTGTGCCTCATAACATTCATCACTACCACACTTCAGGTTTGCTGACGACACTGCTGTCTGGGCTCGAGCAGAAGCCTGTCCCAGATGTTCTCAGAGTCCCAGAAGGTTCATAAGGAACTGTCAGAAATATATTTTGGTTCCCAAACGTCTCCTGTTTTCCACAGAATAATTCACATTTACTCCTGTTTTTCAGTCACAGCAGAGTTTCCTGGTTCAGTCAGATTTAGCTGGACGTTTGGTGATGCTACATATGCTCCTGTGATGCCAGCATTCTTTTCCTAATCTGGTGCTGCTTTGGCTTGGCACCAAGTTTGTGCAGGTGGAATCATTTTGTTCAGTTCCCATCCCTTTGCTCAGTTTTGGGAATGACACTGTATCATCCAAGTTTAAGTTTACAGTCTTACCACATGATGTGATCAGGACTGTCTCCTGCAGTCCTCTTTCAGATTCTAAAACCATTGCTTGTAGCAATTTGTAATTGTTGTTTTAACCCAAACATGTGGAAAAGTAGATACCAGGGCTGCAGTCGCTCGGCAGGTCCAACGTATTGTTTAAAAAGTAAACGTAAGTAAAAAGATAAAAACAGTGTGTGACAGGCTGAGTGCCTTGAGATGTCATTCTTTATAAAAACAGTTGTGGACTAAATAATGCTGGTTCTGGTGATTCTGCAGGAGGCCTGGTGGTCCTGTCCCGGGGCAACTACCTCAGACCAGCACACGTCTCCTACAGCGAGGACCTGCACCTGGAGCTGCGTCAGATGGAGGAGGAGGGTCTGTGGAGGCAGCTGGAGGTCACTCAGGTGGAGCAGTACCTGGCCGACCCTCACAACCCCAGCCTCTACATCAGTGGCACCGTTTACCTGTACAATAAGTCCATCTGAGACCCACCTGAGACCCACCTGAACAGGAAGTCCACCTGAGACCCACCTGAACAGGAAGTCCACCTGAGACCCGCCTGAACAGGAAGTCCACCTGAGACCCACCTGAACAGGAAGTCCACATGAGACCCACCTGAGACCCACCTGAACAGGAAGTCCACCTGAGACCCACCTGAACAGGAAGTCCACCTGAGACCCCCTTGAACAGGAAGTCCACATGAGACCCACCTGAGACCCACCTGAACAGGAAGTCCACATGAGACCCGCCTGAACAGGAAGTCCACATGAGACCCGCCTGAACAGGAAGTCCACCTGAGACCCCCTTGAACAGGAAGTCCACCTGAGACCCCCTTGAACAGGAAGTCCACCTGAGACCCACCTGAACAGGAAGTCCACCTGAGACCCCCTTGAACAGGAAGTCCACCTGAGACCCACCTGAGACCCACCTGAACAGGAAGTCCACCTGAGACCCGCCTGAACAGGAAGTCCATCTGAGAGAAGAATGCAACACTGTACATTGTATGAATTTAATGAAAGAAATAACACATTTATTTTTTACTGTCAGTGTGCCTCTGCTTGTTTTTAATGTTGATGTAATAAATATAAAGATAATTTCTGTCTAAACTCCAGCATTTACATAATATATTAATCCATGAGGGAAACTGTTTTGTTAAAGTAGTTCAGTTTCAGACCAAACACTCTAAGAAACAGTAATAGTTGGACACATTCCTGCCTGTCCGTCTGGATGTTTGTTAAGCCCTTTGAGGCGGCTGTTGTTGTGACATTGGGCTATACAAAAATAAATGTCTTGTTTATTGTTAAATAACACTGGCACGTAATTATTTCCTTCACACACAGCCAGGAGGAGCTGGCTTTACTTTGGATACATTTAAAACTGGGACATTGTTAGAGATCCATAATGTGGTCTTGTTGGAGATTTGAACCCAGGACCTCTTTGATAACTCAAACAAAACCCCCTTCTACAGCTTCACAAACCCCTCTCAGTGAATGTGTGTTACAAAGAAGAATCTGTAGAATAAACTTAACAATACCTAAGTATGTACTTTATTTGAATGTGGGCTACACCAGCCTTTTTTCCAAAGTCCAAAGAGCCGCGGGCCCCTAAAGGTCAAACGAATCTGTGAGCCTTAAAGGTTCCCTCTAAAATAAAACTCAGTGATGTATTTCTCTGAAAATGTCATTTAAAAAACAAAACAAACAGGCTTTTGGCTAAAAATTGCTCATTTATTGATTCATTCATTCCCAAAAAGTCCTCTGTGTCCTTATTAAACACAGTCACTGCAGCAAACTTGAAAACACAGGTCCATAGACTTGTCACTTTATTCATGAACCTCCATCACGTTCTGCCTGAGGCTTTATGTTGTGTCTGTAATGTCCTGAGATTATAGCTCACTGGAGGTATCTGACTTTTTTGATAAATTAACCAAAGCTATTCTTATTTTGTGTTCACTGTTAATATAAAAAAATGTAACTAATATTGTTTTAACAGAGAATTATACATGATATTTGCTCCGTCCTTTTGAGAAAATATCTGAATGTCTTTGTCGTGTTGATAGTTAAATGGGGACTGGAACTATTGAATCTGGGACATACTTGTATAAAACATTTTACTGAAGAGACATATACTTGCTCAGTTCACTTTAAATGAACTTTAGAGATGTTTGAGATGTTAAGAAAACTGGAAAAACGGTGTTAGTCTGGTGTGTTCAGAGTTTCAATGAGTTTATTACTGTCCACTTTCACTTTAGCTGCAGATGGCCCAGTGTCCAAGGAAATACACCTTAGTGATCCTTACGACGTGGCACATCCTGAAAAATCTGGAACGATAGCTTTGGAAGTAAATGTGAATGGCTCGTTGGTCTAGGGGTATGATTCTCGCTTAGGGTGCGAGAGGTCCCGGGTTCAAATCCCGGACGAGCCCTGATATTTTGTTTAAAAGTTATGGAAAAGTGTTGAAAAATGTATGTCATAAGTTTATATCTGCCCTTCATTAGCACCAGATAAACCTCTGGAACCAGTTTAACTGTTTAACTGTTGGTGGTTTCTGCTACTGCTACTTCAAATCCAACTAAAACAACTTCAAGTCCAACTAAAACCTGTTCAAATCCAACTAAAACCTTTTGAAATCCAACTAAAACCTTTTGAAATCCAACTAAAACCTTTTGAAATCCAACTAAAACCTGTACTTTTAGAGAAAGTCAGTTCTTTTTGCAAAAAGTTTGGACCTCTGCAGTGAGTACATAAATATTAACAAATACCAAACCCTGCTCATTGTTGCTTTGTAGAGTTCTTAAACACATCTTTTATGACCTCAAAATGTTCTAGGGTTCTAAGTTTTATTTCTGATAATGTTGTGATGTTGTGCAGTTAAAACAAAGGATTATCTCAGTTTTGTAATGGGTTTAAATGAGTCTTTGGATTGTGGTCAAACAGCAAACCCAGGAAGTGTGACTGTTCTGGCCTTTGTTTATAAATCACATACATGAAAGTCCACAGAGAAGAACATAAATCTGTGATAAAGACCACCCACACCTGAGACTTAGAAAGTTAACTTTAATGTCAAACTGGATAAAAAGCCAACACATATATTTAAAGATGAACATTGATTCAAAACCCTAGATTGTAAAAAAATGGCCGTTACATCCGGGATTTTCAGCTTTTACTGTAAAACAATAGTTTTCAGATAGCATAAACCAACGTAATTTTCAAAAATTCAAAAAAAAAACAGATAAAAAAAAAAATACCATAATAAAAAAAAAAATTAAGGAAAAATCATAGTCAAGTTCCATGTAAAAAAATTATTTATGTTTCTTTTACTGTATAAAACATATTTGGTCATGGCACAAATTCATTAATAACATTTTCACATGTAAAATAAAAAAGAGAGGTTTCTTTTGTCATCAGCACCAAATGTTAAAAAGCACCTCAAATTCAAACATTACTGTGGGAATGTTTATTTTTTTGTAAATTTTTGCCTATGTTCACCGCCATAGAGCTTTAAAAATGAACCCAGGGGCCCTTTTCTTCATTTAGAATTGACATAATATAATACGGTTTGCAATTACTTAAACAAATAAAATAACTGTATGAGATATCCCGAGGTAAGGAGCAAGGCGTTAAAGTGAGTCAGAGGACAGGCCTGGGTTAACAAAAAAAAAAACACAGTCCCGCCTACTGGAAATCAAACTGGGATCGAGAGGGACCGGCTTAGTCTTTGTTTGGAACAGAAAAAGAATTTGGACGGTTTCTATGAATCATATCTAATGCAATCTTTAGCTCTGTTTATAAAAACGATAGGGGTTGTGCTCTGGTGGTGACAAGAGGCAAAATAAATGATATTTCCTTATATTTCTAGACCTGAGTTTAACTGCAGTGGCTCAGGTTTAACGCTGAGCATCTTCCTCTCTCAGATCCTCCATCAGGAACCCCTCCTCTTCCTCCAGCGCCTGCAGGAAGATGTCTTTGCAGCGGCGGCTGGCATTGAGTGGACCGATGTACAGAGCCCGCACTTTGCCCTGAGTCGTCGGGATGGCCATGATCTCGTCGTACTTCTCCTGCTTTAACACCTTCTCGCTCAGGAGGACGTCCAGGATGGGGTTAATGTTGCTCACTCGTTCGGTCAGGTCTTTACGGTGTCGGTCGATGAAGTGTTCCTCAGGAGCAGGTTTTCCACCGGACGCTCCAGCAGCTGCAACCAGTTTAGAAAATGTTACTGCTTCATCTAAACTGTCTGCTACACTTTTATTACTGATTATAACGAGTCAGAATACCATCGTATAATTATTCTCTGCAGATGAACACATGAGATTATGACAAATCAAACATAGCCTCGTTTCTAAAGCAGCACAGTTCAGGTTCTGAAGTGTTTCCACCAAAAGGGGTCCAAAGTGTCCCCAAAAAGTGTCATGACCCCTGTGTACCTGGGGTCCCAGCTTTGCAGTCCACTTTGAAAAAGGTGGAGCCTGCCGTCAGCTGATTGGACGATAGATAATCCTCCCTCAAGTGAAAAAACATTAAATGGAAATATTGTTAAAATAATTTGAACCTGATGCTGCTCTATAAATGTAATGTTCAAAAAGATGGGCATAAACTATAGAGTGTAAATAAACGGATGTTGTGAGCTCATTATTATTATTAATTTATTTGATACTCGAGGCCCTTTAAAGGGTTCCATGAGAAAGGTTTGGAATAAACAGAAGCAATTGAATGTTTCCTCCAGCCTCTCGCTGCTACAACAGGATTTACTCTGATTTAGATTCAATAGCAACTAAGAGCCACATTTATAAAAGTCTGCTTCAAATACCTTTTATTTTTCAAACAGAGACAGGACTTTCGTCTCTGGACACAGCTCAGAGGAAACACAAGCCTCTTCAGAAGAAACTAACCAAACCCACCTGTACTGTACCCACAGAGGAAACGTACGCTCATGTGCACAATCATGAAGAAAACTGAGTTTCAGACCTGTGTGTGGTTGTGGAAAAGGATTGGTGCTGTTCTGAGGAAGGGCTCTGCTGACTCCTGCTGGACCACAGAGACAGAGATGAGTTGAGGAGCTCTCCCATTAATACAGCATTAGCTATACATTTATAATAATGTTATATGTCTATATCTTGTACAAAAATACACAAATAAATCCTAAACATCCCTTCCTCCATGTAAAGATGAATCTAAAACAATGAGGCTAAAATGATCTAATATAAAAACTAAAACTATTACCACAGACTGGTCTACACTATCCTTGGTATTAGCAGGTCTGTGCTTCCTATTTCTTTATTTAAAAAAAGACAGAACTCTTACAGTTGCTGGTGCTGGCTACAGAGTGATTTCCCGAATCTTCAGCTGGAAAAAAAACAGGAAAAGAAAACACAGGTGAAACAAAGCTCTGTACATTGTATGTGTCTGTTTTATGAGGAAATGCAAAACACACAGTGTCACATTGTTATATAGTTTCTTCTGCTTCCTTTTTAGAAGGGCAGACGTTTGAGATGAAGGTAAAATGTAACCTGTAAAACCTCAGACTAAACCAGGACTAATGCAGGACTAGGACTGAACACAAAACTAAAATCAGGACTAAACCCAGCTCTGATTACAGAAGGAAACAAAGGTTAAACAAGGGCCAAAACTAGGATTAAAGCAGGATTGAAACAGAACTAAATCAGGACTAAACTAGGATTAAACCTAAAGCAGCCCACACTTTTCTTTAAGTTACAGGAAGTGAAAGTGAAAGTAAAAAAAATGTTGAGGAATTATTATTTTTAAGAACAAAGTGTCGATGCACAAAGCCCCTCCAGGGAGTTATTTAACATTTCAGAGTTAAATGTGAGGTGTTAATGAAGCTATGGATGGGGAGTGACTCGCGCGTAAAACGCACTTACCCAGAGCCTCCGCTACACTGTTACAGCCGATGTCTCTGAGCAGTTCAAGCGTCACTTCAATGGCCTTGTGTTGGGTAAACGTGCTCACCAGGAGGTCGGAGAGCTGCAGGTAGGTCTTATTATCCACCTGGTTACGTCTTACTTGGGGCGGCCCCCTCCTCTCCAGCAGGTGAAGGCGGAATTTTTCCAGATCTTCTGGTTTCAGATCGGCCAGAGCCTCCGCAATCTCCACTTTGACGGTTCTAGGCATTTCTCACGCGCTGTGAGTGTGTGTGTGTGTGTGCTCCAGATTCAAACGCACAGGAACGAGTTACTGTGGTGCGTTCACAAACTGTAGGAAATTAAACATGGATTTTGATGTTTTCTTTCCTTGGGCTAACATGACAAAACTGAAGAAGATGAAGGAAGGAATGAAACAGAAAGACGCACTTTTAGTTTTAGGTCAGAGAAATGTACTACTGTTTCAGAAAACTGTAAAGGTTAGCGGCTTATTCTTTACTGGATTGGATTGACACACAGTTGATCATTTTCTGAGGCTAGTGAAGGCTCCTCCTCTTACAGCCCATTCATTGGCTCCTTAAATAACCGGGAAAACAAACCGGATCGGCGCACATCAGTTGTGGGAGAAAAAAGTGTGATGCAACCAGTTTAGAAAATCTTACTGCTTCATCTAAACTGTCTGCTACACTTTTGGAATTATTACTGATTATAACGAGTCAGAATACCACCGTATTACTTTCTCTTCAGATTCAGATTCTGATGAAAAACAGGAAAAGAAAACACATTTTTGGGTGAAACAAGGCTCTGCACATTGTATGTGTCTGTTTTATGAGGAAATGCAAAACAAAGACACAGTGTCACATTGTTATATAGTTTCTTCTGCTTCCTTTTTAGAAGGGCAGACGTTTGAGATGAAGGTAAAATGTAACCTGTAAAACCTCAGGCTAAACCAGGACTAATGCAGGACTAGGACTGAACACAAAACTAAAATCAGGACTAAAGCAGGTCTGAGACCAGAGTTAATCAGGACTAAACCCAGCTCTGAATACAGAAGGAAACAAAGGTTAAACAAGGGCCAAAACAAAGATTAAAGCAGGATTGAAACAGAACTAAATCAGGACTAAACTAGGATTAAACCTAAAGCAGCCCACACTTTTCTTTAAGTTACAGGAGAAACTCGAAAGTGAAAGTAAAAAAACCCGCTGGGCTTACTCTTCTTCAGCAGGTGAAACCGGGAAAACAAACTGTGGGAGAGAAAAGTGTCTCTTTTATCAAATGGCCGTTAAAAGCATAAAATCTGAAATACTCCACACATTGTCTGACCTGCTGGAAAGTGACTTTGAAAAGTTTGGATTCCAGCTGCGGAACACCACGGATGAGCCGCAGATCGGGGCCAGTGAGGTGGAAAAAAAGACGCGCGTACAGATCTCTCAGCTGCTGGTGACCCGCTGCACCGAGTCCGGGGCTTTGGACAGGACTCTGAGAACTCTCAGGGCAATAGGATGTAATGATCAAGCAGAAAAACTAGGTGAGCCGATTCTGAAGCTGTTTTGACTTCAGAGACTGCGGTAAAGTTATTAAAACCAGCCTCAACCTCTGAAAGTCACTGTGTGTTCTAGTGCTCGTCTTTTACAGGTTTTACGGTTACGGTACATACTTTTACATTTAGACGCTATTTAAAAAATAAAACCTGCTTATTTCTTCCTCAATAATAACCCACTCTGGAACATATTGTTATCATTACATTAAACATAGATTCCTTTAGTACCGTAATACTTCAAAACATTACAAAATGCAGAGTGCGCTGGAATTTATCGCTGAACAATGGTCACAACAAATTTATATCGATTCAAACAATCTCCACATCAAGTCTGTAAACGCGTATTATTTCAGATATGTTGTTAAATTTAAAAACGAACGGGTTTTTCATTGAAGTATTCATTAAAATCCATCCAACAACCTGTTCAAATCCAACTAAAACCTTTTAAAATCCATCGTAAACTAGTTTTGATTTTTAATGTGTGCTTGTGTCCTCATTTACATTTAGTCATTTACATTTAGTCATTTACATTTAGTCATTTACATTTAGTCATTTAGCAGAGGCTTTTATCCAAAGCGACTTACAAACCAGGAAAACAATGGAAGCAATTTTAACAACACAAGGAACAAAAAGCATAAGTGCACAAAAAACTAGTCCCATCACAATATACAAAGCGAAGGATAGGAAGGTTTTTTTTTTTTTAAGAAAATGAAGAGATAGAAAGGAAGTAGAACTCAGTGTTTGTCAGTCAGGTGTTGACAGAAGAGATGTGTTTTCAGGTGTTTTTTAAAGATGGCTACAGAATCTGCTGATCTTGTAGCAGCAGTAGATCATTCCACCAATGTGGAACAGATCCAGAGAAGGTACGTGAGAGGGATTTAGTTCTGCTTTAGTCCAGGTTTTAGTCCTTGTCATGTTCGGCTGTAGCCTCAGTCCTGGGTTACTCCTTTATTAAATCCTGGTTTATTTTATTAATATATGTTGAAATTTCTTTTATAAAATCTCATTTTACTTTATTTTCTGTTTCAGAGTCAAAGAACAAGGCTCGTTTGGACGTAAGTCTTCACACAGTAATATAATAATATATTTAGGATTTGTCACAGTGGCTTTTGTTCTTTCAGAAAGGAAATCCAACTTTCCGTAAAACCTCCAGCGGTGATCCTGAGGTCGGCTCTTCCTCTGAGGCACTGAGCGTCGCAGCCAATCAGAGGCCTTTACGAGATGCAGCCAATCAGAGGCCTTTACGAGATGCAGCCAATCAGAGGCCTTTACGAGATGCAGCCAATCAGAGGCCTTTACGGAGTGATGAACGTCGTGTGAAGACGCAGGAGGAAGTGGAGGCTGAGGCCGTGGAGAAGCTGAAGTCTGAAGGAGGAGATCTGAGCGACAGGCGTCAGCTCCTGAGCCGCTTTATCATTCAGTTCGGCAAATACAGACGGAAGTCTTTCAGATGGCTGCAGGAGAACAACCTCGGTTATGTGGCTTATCTTCTGGGCAGCCACCAGAAAGACAGAGACAAAGGGGGAAGAACTCAGACACCAGAGATGGACAACAAGTGCATTACAGCCAAATGTAAACAAATAAGTACACAAGAAGGCAGTTTTATTGATGATTGCAAGCAATAGAAACCGTAGCACTTGGCTGGAGATGATCCTTCTGCATCCTGGCCCTGGCAGAGACCAACGGAGCGGCCATTTGTGTGACCAGAGAAGAACATGCCACTAATGCCATAAAAAAACTAAATTAAAGCCAAATGTATGTGGTACAGACAGAAACTATAGCTATATATTCAGGTCTTTGTTATTGTAATTTTAGAACAGAAGTATTACATGTGTTCTTAATTTTGTTGATTGATTTTCTCAGGACGCTCTGGCTGAGTACGCGACCCATTACCCCGAGGTTAAAGAAGAAATCAAATTTTATCTCATAGGCCAGAATCCTCTGAGATTTGGAAAATACAAAAGAGAGACTCTTCAGGATTTGTACAACTCGAAAGACCACGATACGAAGGGGTAAGACTTTGGACCTGGTACAGCCTAAACTTAATCCCCAAACCTCACAGCCTTCTTTTTTTTTACCAAATTTTTTGCCAAAATTGCTGATGCACACTTATTTTTGTATAAGATAAATAATTTGTGCTTTCAAACAACTCAAATATTTTATCACAATTAATCACATAATTGTCCATAGATAACTGACAATAAATCACAAATTAATCTGATATTTTATTATTTTTTACAAATGTACTTTTAAAAGCATATTTAGCAGTAGTGTTAAAGTTAAATACACATCAATAATGTTTTAAAAGTGTAAAAGGAACAAAATGTGTTAAGTGTAAACGAGAACCTAGAGTTTAAATCTAAATAGGCCTAGAAGCAGGAAGCTAAAATGTAGGTCAAATTCTGTGTCTGTGAGCGGAGAACAGGAAGTCATGACCTAATTCTGTGGAAAGACAGGGACACACAGAGTGTACACAGTTTGTCGTAGAGTGCATGTGTGTCGACAGCATGACTATATTCTGTCCAGAACATATAAAAGAAGGCTTGAAACTCAAGCAAACAGGTCTTGTTGATCTCTTTTGATTCCAGGGTAATCCTGTATCAAAGTCAGAACAGCATAAACCCCACTCTTACTGTTCTATCTCCTTTGTTCCCCTCAGGGTTCACCCCAAAGGGTTAAACACGGGAGCAGTCTCACTGTCTCTACTCTCAGACCACACAAAATTGTGAGGAGTTAGAAATATTTTTTTTGCCAAGCGTCATTCTGTAAACCTGTCTTAACCATTTAATAAACTCCTAGTTCAAAACATAACAAATCTCCAGGTTGTTCTTTAAACTCCCAGCCTCTCCCATCGGCACAGTATTTTGATTTATTTATTTAATTGGGACAGTTTATGTTGATGAACATGAAACACATAAATTAATTTTGAAATGGAATAAGTACTGTTTAGAACTGGTATTGAAAAACATCTAACAGTCCTAGTTCTAAGATGAACCTGTTTTTTTTCTCAAACTGTAGATACGTGAACTTCCTTCGGGGAATGGAGACCTCCTGCATCAAAGGATCTCTCATGGAGCTGGCCATTAAATACATCCTTCACCGTGACAAACAGAGTCCTGCTCCACCTGTGACCTACTCAGCCTCCACCAGCGCCACCTTCACCATGCCTCGGTAGAGGAAGTACACCAAAAAGAGGACCACACCGGCCAAAAGTATAAGGATCATAATCTGCTCATATTCTGTTCAAATCTGCACTATTAGAGCTTGTGTTTGTGTTGGCTTGCGTTTTTCTAGCCAGAGGACAGGGTTTAGAACAGAACAGCTTTTGAACCCTTCTCTTTTGGGTTTTTTATTTGCAGATACAAACCTGCAGCGAAGAAGAAGAGGTTCTACTGAAGCGGTTCCTGCAAACAGTGGAAAAATTAAAGTGTAACATCTCGCAGCTTTTAAACTTTTTTAGATTAGGTACAAGGTTTTAAATCACTTTTCAAAATCCTTACACATCCATTTATCACTTTTACAGTAAGTCAAAATGCAGTCAAACAAATTTAGTCGAGTTTGTGGTTTGGACCAACTTTTACATAACCGCTCATCTTACATAATTAACCTTTTGACAGGTTTAATCTCTTCCAATCATGCTTTTAATCTCGGTTTAAATGTATAATATGTAGGATAGAATATAACTGTGGTTCCCAAACAAAAATATACTCTCTAAAATACATACCACAAACCACAATTTGAGAGCATGCAATTTCTGAAAACAGGCTAGACGCCTCATGGTTATCGCTGCCAACTAGGATCTCCACAGGAATAGTAAAGGGATCAAAAAACAAAAATGCTGTGCTGTGTGTCAGTCCAGACACGATGTTGTGCAGTTTAAACACTTTAGACACTGGATACATTTAGAATGTAGCATGTTTGAAAAAGAAAAAAACAATTGCCAAAATCACAAATAAGATCGCTATTGTTAAAATTCATTCACAAAAAATTGCAATATGATTTTCTCCATATTACACAGCAGGCAGCTGGGTTAATGTGGCAGCTCACTGGTCAATTGTCTAAAAAAAAAAAAAAGTTTGATAGAGCACTTAGTTTAAAATGAAATTGAAAAACGTCAAAGTAAGTGTTAGGATAAAGACAAGGAGGCCAAGACTATTGGAAAAATAAATGGGAATCAATAAAGCCACTGCTGTCTTTCACTGTCTGATGTTTTGTTTTCATTTAAATGTTATTTGATATTATATTTTAATTTAATAAATGTTTTTTCAGATGTTAAATTAGGAACAGATCATGTAACTTTGACTTTTGAAATCTATGTTTAGTCTTTTGTTTCCAATGGTGACTATATTTTAGAACTGAGTCAAGACCAAGACCAGTGCATGATCCATGAGAAGAGTTAACAGATGTAGAATCCAAAATGACAAATGAATGGCCAGGCAAGTCTGTTTAAAATGAGGTTAAGGGGCCTATCATGAGATGATCACCCGTCCACAATGAAATGCTTTAGAAAAAAAAAACATTTAATCACCTACTCTCATATTGTGACAGGAAACTGTGAAAAAAGCGAGATCTTATGACATCATCTAGGCTTTATTATAAAGTGTTTAAATAGATTTAGAGATAATTTTTAGTCTTGAACAGAAGCTTTGTCCAATCACAACTCACTTCAGGAAAAAAAAATTGTGCTCCCATTGGTCGACGCTGACGTAAATTAGAAAGGAATGTCTGAAGATAAAACCGAGAACAGTGAACTAAATCGCACAGGTTTCAACTGGGAGACATGGAAACTGGGCTGTATCCATAAAGAGGCTGGTGACTTCAAACGTATAACAGTTGGATTAATTATCCTTTCAACCTCAAATGGTCCAATAAAGCAAGGAGCAGTGGGTGGAAACCCGAAGACAGACTCACCTTGGCACCGAGTGCTTCGCAAAAACCTCCCCAGACTCTAGACACAAACTGCGGATCTCGATCAGAAACGATGTCAAGTGGAATCTCATAATTCCAAAGACGTGTTGGACAAGCAGATCTGTTGTTTCTTGGGCTGTAGGTAGTTAGCTAAAGCAACAAAGTGAACAGACTTGTAAAATCTGTCAATGATATGTTATGATAAGTATTACAGAATTACCTCGCGATACAGGGAGGCCAGAGACAAAATCAAGTTCTATATAGGACCAGGGCCAACTTGGGACTGTAAGGTGACATACACACGGGGACAAAATTGTTGGTACCCTTCGGTCAATGAAAGAAAAACTCACAATGGTCACAGAAAAAACTTATTCTGACAAAAGTAATAATAAATAAAAATTCTATGAATGTTAAACAATGAAAGTCAGACATTGCTTTTTAACCATGCTTCAACGGAATTATTTAAAAAAATAAACTCATGGAACAGGCCTGGACAAAATTATTGGTACACCTAACTTAATATTTTGTTGCACAACCTTTTGAGGCTATCACTGCAATCAGACGATTCCTGTAACTGTCAATGAGACTTCTGCACCTCTCAGCAGGTATTTTGGCCCACTCCTCATGAGCAAACTGCTCCAGTTGTTTCCAGTTTGAAGGGTGTCTTTTCCAGACGGCATGTTCCAGCTCCTTCTAAAGATGCTCAGTAGGATTGAGGTCAGGGCTCATAGAAGGCCACTTTAGAATAGTCCAATGTTTTCCTCTTAACCATTCTTGGGTGTTTTTTGCTGTGTTTTGGGTCATTGTCCTGTTGCAAGACCCATGACCTGCGACTGAGACCAAGCTGTCTGACACTGGCCAGCACATTTCTCTCTAGAATCCCTTGATAGTCTTCAGATTTCATTGTACCCTGCACAGATTCAAGACACCCTGTGCCAGATGCAGCAAAGCAGCCCCAGAACATAACCGAGCCTCCTCCATGTTTGACAGTAGGGACAGTGTTCTTTTCTTGATATGCTTCATTTTTCCGTCTGTGAACATAGAGCTGATGTGCCTAGGCAAAAAGTTCCATTTTTGTCTCATCTGTCCATAGGACATTCTCCCAGAAGCTTTGTGGCTTGTCAACATGTAGTTTGGCATATTCCAGTCTAGCTTTTTTATGATTTGTTTTCAACAATGGTGTCGTCCTTGGTCGTCTCCCATGTAGTCCACTTTGGCTCAAACAACGACGGATGGTGCGATCTGACACTGATGTTCCTTGAGCATGGAGTTCACCTTGGATCTCTTTAGAAGTCTTTCTGGGCTCTTTTGTTACCATTCGGATTATCCGTCTCTTTGATTTGTCATCAATTTTCCTCCTGCCGCCATGTCCAGGGAGGTTGGCTACAGTCCCATGGATCTTAAATTTCTGGATAATATGTGCAACTGTAGTCACAGGAACATCTAGCTGCTTGGAGATGGTCTTATAGCCTTTACCTTTATCATGCTTGTCTATAATTTTCTTTCTATTCTCCTGCGACAACTCTTTCCTTTGCTTCCTCTGGTCCATGTTGAGTGCGGTACACACCATGTCACCAGACAACACAGTGACTACCTGAAGCCCTATAAATAGGCCCACTGACTGATTACAAGATTGTACACACCTGTGATGCTAATTAGTGCACACACCTTGAATTAACATGTCCATTTGGTCACATTATTTACAGTCTTTTCTAGGGGTACCATCAGTTTTGTCCAGGCCTGTTCCATGAGTTTATTTTTTTAAATAATTCCGTTGAAGCATAATTGAAAAACAATGTCTGACTTTCATTGGTTAACATTCAAAGAATTTTTATTTATTATTACTTTTGTCAGAATAAAGTTTTTTCTGTGACCATTGTGAGTTTTTCCTTTATTGACCGAAGGGTACCAACATTTTTGTCCACGTCTGTAGGAGACCGGCTGCAGGTTGATAGGAGGATTTACCTCTACAGACAGTGCATGTCGAAATGTAATCCTTGGCCACCAGAAATGTTGTGCGGGGGGTGGCCGCGCGTTTCACCCCACATGGCGACCTGTTGAGTTTAGGGTGTGGCTGTCATTTTTAGGGTGTGGCTGACTTTTCTGTTTGCCCTGAGGTGTCCTATGGATGTACCAAGTTTTGTATTTCTACATTGGAAAAAAATTACTTTCACTTTCCATAGGCCCAATGTATTTTGACTTTTCTAGAGGTCGCCACTGAGTCATTTTTCATATTTTTTTTTCGCGGACTTCAAAAACATAAATTTTTCGCCGGCCTTGGGTCAAAGTGAGGATCATTTTGGGGAAAAATAATAAGAATAAAAAAATAAAAAATAATAACTTGAGCAAAAACAGGGCTCGGGCCTAATTATAAACGTACCATCTAAACCATCTTTGAATTTAAAGTGCATTGAACAGGAGGATATGCATCAAATGCAAAGCACATTTCGTCACAAGTTGTTTTTGTCTCGTTGACAAAAATGTCAATCTATTTAGTTATCGTTTTAGTCATTATGAAGTCTTTTTTATTTAGTTTTTGTTTCATTTTTGTTCGCAAAAAAACATGTGTTTAATTAAACTTCCTGATCAGAGATTGTTTCATTCAGTTGCATTTATTCATTTAAAAAAAATTCAAATACAATTATCATTAAATTTATCAATTTATCAGATGTGATTGTCTGACCGAAAGGTGCTTTAAAAATGGAAACTTTTTCCACTGAAGCTTGCACTGAGCCTAAACCTGATCTGGATCATTAATATTCAGCATTTGTTTAAGAGAAATTATATAAATATGTTGACTTCAAGACAAAGGACACACTAATGTACAGCATGTTACCAAAGAAGCCTCTGTCCATGACTTTGACTGTTTGTCTTTTATTCAAATTTCAGTTTCATGTTTACATTACAACAGAATTAAAAGCATTTGTGGTCAAACCTTGTCTCTGCAGCAAGACACAAACATGGCTGACACTCTGGATTTATATCAAGCAGAAAAATTAAGATTTAGTTTGTTTTTCCCGCTCGAACCAATGAAGGCTTTCAGAAGATTACAATCAGAACTTTTGTGGACAGTAGTTGTTCACAGGGAAATTATTGAACATCAACATGGTTCTGAGCGTCCAGTTGAGGCTGTCCCTCTGTCGGCTCAGGTCCTGGGTCCTGTTCTCCAGCTCAGACTTCTGCTCCATCAGCTGCTGGATTTCTGCTCTCTGATTGGTCATTGTTATGACCACTACAGAGAGAAGGAACAGGTCTGTTTCAGATCAAACTCAAGTCTGGATATTGTTCTACTGCTGTTGTGTGATTATTTAAAGTCCATAAAAAAAGCAAAGAGCATTTTGTTTGTAAAGATTGGTCAGCAGCACCATACAGTATAAAGGTCACGATTGTGTGACCTTAGTTAATCGTTTAGTCGAGGCAAATAGGTTCAACTCCTGGGCCGGACGGGGCTGTGAGGAGTTTGCACGGTCTCCTCGTGCTTGGGAGGGGTAAAATATAGTCTCCTGATAGTCACATGACTAGGGTACCTGGGCGCCCCCTGGTGGCAGCTGCCACAATAACTTTCCCCACAAGGATAATAAAGGGATAATAAAATAAAAAGTTCATGTCTTGTTCATGTTTGAGGTCATGGAGGAAAAAACTTAATTCCTGATGATTTATTACATTTTAAGGCATGACTTCATTATAACAATAATAATTTGTGTACCATTACTTAAAGTGTTACTGAGACAGTGTCCACAGGCCTGTTTCTAGAACAAAATGATTGAAAAAGACTTTTAATAATGGAATATATTGTTTCATAAGTCCCTTTGCTTCCATTTGCTCTATTTATGTTTTGCGTTTTTTCTCTGTAAAAAGGTATTAAGGTCCCGATTCGGTATCGAGTGCCTCACCACTTAATGTAACAGACAATCTAAACACGCAGGATCTATTCATCTAAAGGACAAGGATAACTATTAGAAACTGGATTTGGAAAGATAAGAACAGAATACCAAGGCACAACAAAGGCTTTTACAGTAAAGAGTAAAAACCCTAGATTAATCACACACCACAATGACACTTCCTATGGAATGTAAACAGAAGTCCGAAGTCATTATCTCACACACAAATGAAAAGCATCTGCAGTCACCTCGAGTCACTTTCTCTAAAGCCTAAAAATCAAGTTAGAAATATGGAATAATAATGGACTCAGACTTGAACTTTAACAGCCACAATAAAGCAATAACATCAACAGCTTTTTACCATCTTTAAAAAAAAATTGCCAGAATCAAAGGTATTGTGTCTAAAGCAGGCTTAGAGAGACTTATGTATTTATCTCTAGCAGGTTAGACTACTGCAATGGTCTGCTCACTGGACTCACTAAGCGAGCTGTAAGACAGCTGCAGTACAAACAGAACGCTGCTGCTCGAGTCCTGACTAGGACCACAGAGTACGACCATATAAGTCCTGTCCTCAGGTCTCTACACTTCCTGTCTCTCAGAGGATAGAGTTTAAAGCAGCTCTGCTGGTGTATAAGGCTCTCCATGAGGCTCTCAGCGCCAAAGTCCATCATATTAGTCCCATTTGAACCCTCTGGGACTAAAGGACCTCAGGGACAGCACAGACAGACAGCATTTTAGAATAAGGAGACCATAACATGACGCTTGATTGTATCAAGGCTCTAAAAACAACAGAAATAAAATAAAAATAGGATTTACCATTGAAATTATGCTTTTAAACAACGTAGGGGGTGCAGTGGCTCAGTGGTCACTTTAAATGAAAAACTTAAAATGTAAATGTGAATGGAAGCTTCATGTAAGTCACTTTGGATAAAAGCATCTGCTAAATGACTAAATGTAAACATAAATGAATGAATTAACAAGATAATTTTGGCAAAAGACAACTGTCTGACTACAGACACATTCAGCCCAATTTGATTTCACTGATTTTGGCCTAGCATACAACTCAGTGCCACACACATGAATTACAGAATTCTTGGAGATGTACAACATTAACAGGATAAGAGCATTCATTGCAAACTCCCTAAAGCTGTGAAAAAAAACATCCTTGAGGCCAATTGCACAAGTGTCCATTAAATGTGGCATATACCAAGGAGATGTTCTGTCCCCACTGCTGTTCTGCATAGGTCTGAACCCCCTCAGCCAAATAATCAACAAGACTGGCTATGGATACCAACTCAGAAATAGGGCCATCGTCAGTCACTTCCTCTCAATGGATGACATCAAGCTGTACACCGAGAGCCAGCGACATCGACTCACTGATCCACTTTACCAGAATCTACGGCAATGACATTGGAATGCCATTCAGACTTGTGATCAAAAGGTGACCAAGAGAGGGAAGGTAGTTCAAACAAAAGGGGTCTCACTCCCTGAAAGCACAATAGCAGACAATGAGGCCAGCTACAAGTACCTTGACAATCCAGCACAACTGGAGGGTGTAAGATGTTGACAAGAAAAGCATTTATAGAACACCATAACCAAGTGGATAGTATAGTGAACAGGAACATCTGTGCAGAGTATGAACTGAAAGGCCTCAGGTTAAAGTAGGAAACACCTCCGAAGGTGGTGGAGAACAACCGAGCCGAGATCCTGTGGGACTTCCAGATACAGACCGATAAAATGGTAATGGCAAACCAACTGAACATTGTGGTGGTGGACAAACAGCAGCAACAACAACAACAACCCGTTGACATAGCACCAAGATGTCTGCAACTGCATGTTACTGCTTAGAGTCCCTCTACAATCCAACTAGCATCATCTGGATTTTACACCATCCATTTGAAATAATACATTGCCGAGGGTGCAGCAATGATTGATTAACTTGATTTTGGATTATTATACCAGAAATGGATATTGGGTCTTATTTAAAGACTACCTAAGACCTATCTAGGCTCAACGAGTACATGGTGACCACTAACTTAGCAGTCCAACAAATCAACCTGGTTACATCTTGTATTGGGAATATAGACGTATCCAAAAAGATATGCTGAAGAATTAAAAAGGATTAAAAAAAATCTCAAACCTCATGAGACAAACGGAGTAGATCCAAAAACTAGGAGAAGTAATTGTAAGAGACAAAAAGACTGAACAACTAGAACAAAGAATTGACAATCTGGAGCAGTTTACTTGACTCTGAATATCAAAGAATCACAGCTATTCAAGAACAACAGACGGAGTAAAAAGAGTAAATACAGTTGTTTGACAATAAATGGCTAAGAGTGAAAAAAATGTTTTTGTGTTATCATTCATATTATCTGAAAAATGGCCAGAAAATTACAAATTGTGCCAGGGAATGTAAACATATGAGCATATTTTAAGGCCAAATGGACAAGAACAACACAAATCAAAAATGTTAAGAAATCTGAGAGAACTGGACTAATACAAATGAGCGCAACAACTGGACAACAGAGGTATGTGGGCAACTGGAATACAAAAATGAGGATAAAAGTATTACAGACATTTGGACAGATAAGATTTACTGAAAAAAAAAAAAGGACTTTGGGTTTTATCTTTGGAGATTTTCAAAGTCCATATAAATATATATTGTTGTTTTTTAGCTTTTTTAATGTTAGTAAATATGATGGATATGAAAGAGAAAATGTATTTTGTACAACATATGTGCATATATGGTTTATTATATAAAATAAGAAGACATCTGAGAAGACAGAAGAGTACAAGATAATATTAAATATTGATCCTGAAACCAACTAATTCTAAAATAAGTTGTGAATACAAGGAGGAAGGAGCTTTCAAAGTAATACATTTAAATAGAAGTTTTTGTAAAAATGTCTCCAAAATCATACATTTCTAGAAGTTTCTCAAAACATTTAGTGTTATTGCATCTGAGATCTGAAGCTATAAAGAGCAATGTCTTTAGTATGTTTCTAACAGAGGTTGATAAAAAGGAAATACTTGAAGTTAGTGGCTTTAAGAATAAAACATTTACCGATTAGGATAGATATTGACATACTGCTAGTAAAAAGTACAATATATTTTATAGTTGAACCATTAACTCACACTTTTAATCAGTCTTAGTCTTTCAAAGGTGGTATATTCTCTGATAAAATGAAGATTGTAAAAGTTATTCCCATATGTAAAAGTGGAGACTCTCATTTATTTTCAAATTACAGACCCATATCACTGCTATCTCAATTTCCCAAAATACTGGAAAAATTTGCTAAGTGATGATCATTGTGGCTTTAGAGCTGGTAGGTCACCGTCAGTGGCAGTAATGAAATTAGTTAAAAATATTGCCCAAGCTATTGACAACAAGGAAAACATGGTAGGAGTGTTTATTGATTTGAAAAAAAGCCTTTGACACAAAAGATCATAGCATATTGTTGAATAAACTAAACTTGAATAAAATATGGCTTTAGAGGGCCGGTTGAAACTAACTTGAAAATAGGTATTAGTATGTGCATGTAAAGAATTTGGACTCTGATATTCGTAAAATAATACTAAACATTATTATCTTTAAACATAAAGATAGTTTATTTCCATTTCAGTGCAATCTCAAGATTTATGGAACACCCCTCAGGACTCAACCCGGACAAAACCAGGTCTTAACCATGTCTAAAACAGGACTAAACCAGGTCTAAATCGGGTCTAAATCAGGACAAAACCAGGTCTTAACCAGGTCTAAATCAGGTCTAAATCAGGACAAAACCAGGTCTAAAACAGGACTAAACCAGGTCTAAATCAGGTCTAAATCAGGACAAAACCAGGTCTAAAACAGGACAAAAACAGGACTAAACCAGGTCTAAAACAGGACAAAAACAGGACAAAACCAGGTCTAAAACAGGACAAAAACAGGACAAAACCAGGTCTTAACCAGGTCTAAAACAGGACAAAACCAGGACTAAACCAGGTCTAAAACAGGACTAAACCAGGTCTAAACCAGGGCTAAAACAGGACTAAACCAGGACTAAAACAGGACAAAACCAGGACTAAACCAGGTCTAAAACAGGACTAAACCAGGTCTAAAACAGGACAAAACCAGGTCTAAATCAGGACTAAACCAGGTCTAAACCAGGGCTAACTCGGAGCTGAAACCTAAACGTAATGTATGCTTTTAAAAGTTTATTCCAGTTTAAATAAAGTCTGTTTCCACAGGCGTCAGTGACCAGACCTACTCCTGTCCCAAAGTCTTCGACTCTCACTCGTCCTCCTCCTCTTCCTCTCACCCTCCTCCCCCCAACACCAGCCCTCAGGCGAGGGCAGACACGTACTAAAGCTAAAATGAATCTGACTTATTAAAACTAAAACTTTTGCATTTTAAATGGACAGAAAAAAAAATGCTTTTCTAAAGAAAAACACTAGAGGGCGCTATCAGCTCAAATAGTATGAACCAAATCGAGCTTAATTTTTTTGTCTAGTTTCTTATTTCAGCCATTTAATTCAGTTTTAATGTTATCTGTGTCCTCTTGTCCATCTGGGGTTTCCAAAATTCTGATGACCCCCCCCCCCCAGCTTATGCTGCCGAAGATGCTGAGTCACACAGCAAAGACTTTTTTTTTTTTTTTTTTATTGTGACTTTAATACTTATTAATTTATCCATTTTTTTCTTTGTTTTAGAGCAAAGAAGTACAGTGACATTATAATATCAGTGCTCACATCAATTGAAAACTGAAAAAGGCTGATGTTGGCGAAAGCCTTCAGCTGTATGTTTTTACAACTTCTCACAATATGGCCATTATTCAAATGCATGAAGGCCATATTGTGCGACCAATTTGAATGCCTTCTCGGCTGCCGCAGGAACGGGACTTTGGAGGAGGTGAGGGCTGTCAGCGGGGCCGCCACAGTACTATATCCCCTGGATATAGTATCCCCTGGATATAGTACTGTGTATACTACATCCACTGGAGTCTCACTCCTGACAGTTTGGGAAAGTCCTTTGTCGTAGAAAGTGTTGGTCAGTCTCACCTCATGCAGGAGACTTTGTGTTTGTGAAAGAACCATAATGAAGGATCATTTAACCCGTCTCCATTTTATTCACAGCTTCCACCTTCAGACTTTATTTCTTTCTTTTACAAAATACGTTCCTCTTTTATGGAAAACAAACACTGACCAAACGTTTCTAAAGTTTGGAGCCGCAGACACCTCAGACACCTAACTTCTCCTTTTCTCTTTCATGACACCAGTCTATAAGAAAACCTTTGTTAGTCCTACAGTGTGGAAATAGCATGTTGCAACAAGTAAGACATGTACATTAGTCCCCCCCGAACACACATGGGGCCAGGACTTACCAGCAAAAGAGATTTGTAATCTCAGTGGGACTATCCTGGATAAATAAAGGTTAGATTAATAAAAAAATAAGAACAGTAAAGTTTAACAAGTAAAAAGCCAGAATAAATACTATGCTAAAATATACAAAATATACACAAAGAGCTAATTCAGCTAAAACTAGAAAAGAAAGGCAAACAGTAATAAAATGTAATTTACAGAGCGGTGACAAACTCGTACAGTTTAGAAACGCTTTTAGAAAAGTTCTGCTGAAGCAAGTTCTGTGCTCAATGTTTTCTTTTAGATGATGACGGAACAAGACATACTTTATACTGGTAATTAGAAGCTTAATGTAAGTTGCTTTGGATAAAAGCGTCAGCTAAATGACTAAATGTAAATGTAAATTCTGGAGCTAGGCTAAGAGGAGAAGTGAGCATCTGTGAGCAGCAGTATGGTTTCATGCCAAAAATGAGCACTACAGATGCAACACTTACTTTGAGAACGATGACTGTGTCTGTGTAGATTTAGAGAAAGGGTCACAAGAGAGGAGCTGTGGTTTTGTATTTTTTTTAAATTAACCTTTTGTTTATCCAGGATAGTCACGCTGAGATTACAAATCCTGTCCTGGCCCGATGGGAGGGGGGACTATTGTACACATTGTTGGTGGTCAGTGAAACCTAAACAGAGCTGAAAAAACATGCAAACTCCACACAGTAAGACCCCACATGGGAATTAAACCCAGTACCTTTTTGCTGTGAGGCCGAAATGCTAACCACTTTGCCACAGATGAGGTCTGGAGTGGCAGAGAAGTATGTCAGAGTGGTGCAGGATATGTATGAGAGCAGTAGGACAGTGGTAAGCAGGGATAGCAGGGAGCAGGTGGAGGTTTGCTCTGGAGAGACGAGGGAGGGCAGAATACATGTGTGAATGAGAGAGATCCAAGTGGAACAGTGAGGTCACAGGGAGAAGAGTTAAAGAAGTACTGAGGGTCAACAGTTCAGAGCGATGAGGAGTGTGGAAAAGAGCTGAAGAAGTGTGTGCAGCAGGTTGGAATGGATGGAGGAAAGTGTTGAAGGTGTGTTGTGTGATAAAAGAGCAGCAGCGAGAATGAAAGGAAAGGTTTACAGGACAGTAGTGAGAGATGTTGTATGCTGCTTCAATGTTTTACCCACTATATTTCTAAAATCAGCACTGCTGCTTTACAAGTCTCTTAATGGTTTAGCACCAGAATATATTTTTGACAGTTCCATATGAACCTCCTCGAACTCTGAGAACATCTGGGACAGGCCTTCTGCTCGTGCCCAGAGTTAGAACTAAACATTTTGAAGCAGCGTTTAAGTTTCATGCAGCAAAAACCTGAAACAGCCTCAACTTTAACATTGTTCAAGAGGAAGTTAAAAATCTTCTTCTTTAGCTCCACCTACATTACAACTTAAAGTGTTTTTTTATCTGCACTCTTCTTTTATTTTTTAATTTTTTTTTTTTTTAATGTTCCTTAATATAAATTTTGTAAATTGTCTTTTATTCCTGTAAAGCACTTTGGGTTACCCAGTTTATGAATTGTGCTATAGAAATAAAATTGCCTTGCCTGTTTTCTTCTAGTACACCACAACAGCTAATATGTGATCAACTTATTTCTTTTCTCAGCTCAAATGGAAGAAGAGGGGATTTATCGTAATGTGGAAATGATGACCCCTGCCTCAGCCCTACAGTCTGCTCCAGATACAGGTGAGTCTGTGAGAGTATTAAAAGTATTCACCTGTAGCTAATGCAATCTGTGTTAAACAAGTGTCTCTTACAGGAAGTTATTATTTAAAGTATGTCCAATATATTTACACTGAGCTGGGTCTGTTTCCTTTTTTCTCACTTCCTGGATTTAATAAACCAAAGTATCTCCAAATGCATTTTCACAAACAAACTAGACCCTGGTTCTGTTTGGTCTGATTCTGAACATGGTTCACTGGAGTCTCACTCCTGACAATTTGTGAAAGTCCTTTGTCGTAGAAAGTGTTGGTCAGTCTCACCTCATGCAGGAGACTTTGTGTTTGTGAAAGAACCATAAAGACCTCATATAACCCGACTTCAGTTTATGCACAGCTACCACCTTTAGACTTTGTTTTTTTTTTTTTTTTTTTTTTTACAAAATACGCTCCTCTTTCATGAAAACACTGACCAAACATTTCTAATGTTTGGAGCCACAGACACCTTAGACACCTAACTTCTCCTTTTCTCTTTCCTCTCTTTGCTTCTTTTTTTCTTCTCCTTTTATTCGTTTCGGCCCCAAGACCTCTAATCATGCGCTTTACCAGATAAAACTGTGAGACTTCGAGTGCCAACTATCCTGAGGGAAACTTCAGAGGGAACCAGCTACTAGATGGTTTGATTAGTCTTTCGGCCCTATACCCAGGTCGGACGACCGATTTGCACGTCAGGACCGCTGCGGGCCTCCACCAGAGTTTCCTCTTTCATTCTCTCGTCTAGAGAACAAAAAAAAAAAACCTGCTATATTTAAAGATTGAGGATGAGGATCAGGAATGAGTCCATCAGAGGGGCAGCTCGTGAGAGAGGTTTTGGAGACAAAGTTAGTGAGGCCAGGTTGAGATGGTTTGGACAAGTTCAGAGGAGGAAGAGTGAATATATCAATAAAAGGATGCTGAGGTTAGAGCTGCAGGAGGCCGAGAGGAAGACCACAGAGGAGGTTTAAGGATGTAGTTTTAGTAAAGGCAACAGTGTTATAATCAGACAGAACAATGAAATACAGTGAACTACAGAGTCATCAGGAGAAAAAGAGGAAGTGTTTTTTCATCTTAAAGTAAAACTCCTGCTGCCTTCAGTGAGATCTCAGACACCATCAGAGCCATGGAAGAACAGGAGGCCTACTCCACAGTGGATTTTAAAAACATACATCCACCGTCAAAACGTGAGTCACACTTCTTTCTATGTTTTATTCTGTTTTATTCTTCTTTTCTAGTCTAAGAGGCAAAGGTGGATGTGTTACATTTACATTTATTCATTTAGCAGACGCTTTTATCCAAAGCGACTTACATTACATTACCAGTGTTACAGTCACTGGAGGCAAGGTGGGTTAAGTGTCTTGCCCAAGGACACAACGACAGTATGAACTGTGGGGAGAGTGGGAATCGAACCGCCTACCTTCCGGTTGAAAGACGACCGCTCTACCCACTGAGCTACTGCCGCCAGTTAAAACTGAAGCACATTTCTGAGAAGCTTAAGACTTCAAAGATTTATGAAGGTGTTATTGTTGATAACATTTCTCTCTCAGCACAGTGTTTGGGACACATAATACAAATGTGAATAAAATAATAAAACACATTACAAAATTTAAAATATAAAATAAATTAAACATGGATGTCAAAGTTGTCCTTATATTTTTTCTGTTTCTAAAGTCACTGACTGGGATCACACCTTTTTTAATGAGTTGAGTTTTAATAGGAGTTCTGCAAACTGGCTTTGACTGGTTACAGAAAACATTTTGACTGTGCACTCTTGTGTCTTGTATGAACCATACAACTGGTTACTGACTTTTTACAGTAGGTCCTCCATCTGGACGAGGCACAAGAAAATCAATTTTATGCCGGTACACAATTCTGTAAAGAAAAAGTGTGTTATTTTATTGCTGCTTTTACTGTCAGGGAATGTTGAATCCAACCCTGGTCCAGAACCTTCATGTTTGAGTTCTCCTGATGATTTTAAAGCTAAGTGTGGCTCATCTAAATGTCAGAAGTCTTCTCCCTAAATTAGATTTGATAAAAATCTGGGTTGACAGATTGAACACTGATATTCTTGTTTTGTCTGAAACATGGCTGACAAAATCAATCACAGATAATGACATTGCTATCAGAGGTTACAATGTTTTTCGCTGTGACCGTCCCAGTACAATAACTGCTGCAGTTAAAGTAGTTAATGATGTGATTGAGGCTCTTGATTGTAAAAAAGTTCTGTACAGTGTAGTTTATTGACTTGTCAAAGGCCTTTGACACTGTTGATCATGTGACCCTGTTAAATCGGCTCCATAAAATTGGTCTGTCTGACACTGCTATTGGCTGGTTTTCTGACTATCTATCAGGTAGAACTCAGTGTGTACACCTAGCTGGCATTTCTTCCTCATTTCTTTCAGTAACTAAAGGAGTACCCTCAGGGCCATTGCTGTTTTCTATTTATGTGAATGATCTTTGTAAAAATGTGTCAAATGCTTTTTTTCACTTTTATGCTGATGACACAGTTATCTATTGTTCCTCTCCTTCATTTGAACAAGCCTTTGATTTCTTACAGTCTGCGTTTGATGCTGTTCAGTCTCATCTAAATCAGCTGAGGCTAGTGTTAAATGCAGACAAATCTCAAATAGAAAACAGCTACCCTCTCAGCTCCCTAAAATAAAAACAGCTGAAGGAAAGGAAATCCAAATAGTCTCTTCTTACAAGTATTTAGGCTTTGTTATTGATAAAAAATTGTCCTTTAAACAACATATTGAGCATCTCGTACGTAAACTGAAGCTAAAGCTCAGATTTCTTTTCAGAAACAAATCGTGTTTCTCTGTTTATACCAGGAAACATTTAATTTCTGCAACTTTTTTACCTTTATTGGATTACGGCGATATCCTTTAAATCTATTCTAGAGAGGCGTGAACTCAATGAGGAAAATGTAACTGTTTTTAAACTTGTACACATTGACTGTAAATATCATTTGTTTTGTTGATGTCTTGTATGTTTTTAAATTGTATGTAAATGCTGGTGTCTTGGCCAGGTCACTCTTGAAAAAGAGATTTTAATCTCAATGAGTTTTTTATCTGGTTAAATAAAGGTTAAAAACACACACACACACACACACACACACACACACACACACACACACACATACACACACACACACACACACACACACACAAACAAAGAACAGCTGCATTATTTAACAGCAGCAGTGCAAACGGTGACAGTAAAGTGAAAAAACATTTGAGATATTGTTGGGAAAGGCACCTGAACTGACACTGCCTCACCTCCGTCTCTTTAATGCTTTTAATCAAGAAATACGTACATTTAGGGCATTTTCACAATGGAATGATTGAAACAATATGAAATATAACATTAATGTCACACATTAGTGAAGAAATATAAGCCTCCCCTGACCACACGTCCCTGGTGGAAACACAAGCCTCTTCAGAAGAAACTTAACTAAACTAAACTGAAAAATGGAAACAAGACTTTGTGGTTTTCTTTTCTGTAACAAGACTAGAATAGGTCTGGACAATAAAACATGATGCAAAAGGTGGAATAGATCTGTGACTATCTAATAAACTGTGATTTATTAGTGTTTTGGTGCAGTTTCTTTGAAAGTTCTCGACCGTCACACGATGATAAACCTCAGTCCTGCAGCTCAGGCTCTGTGTGTTAGACTCTGTTGTGTTTTAAACTTATAGAAGCTAATGGTCCTGTTCCATATATATTCCATAAAGGTGCTTCCAGACGCGTAGATACAGCCCAATGCTCCAGTGTTTAGTCATTGCCACAGTCAAAAACTGTATGTCCTTCCTTTGCAGCACTTCTTTCTTTTGGCAGAAGTTAACAGACATACAGCTGTATAACGCCACCTATTGGCTGGTTCTTACAAACCTGATGAAGAACCTGGTGAGAGTTTGAGGCTTCTTCAGTTTCTTCTCCACAGCCACAAGAGACACTGAACCATGTCATAATCTGAATGTAACCCTCTTTGTGTTCTGTTATTGTTGCTCTGGATGATATTTTCTGACACAGATGATTAGAGCTTATGTCCTGATGTAAGAAAAACAACTTTTTACTGTTTAAATGATTTCCCTGACATCTCTGTTTTCTTCTAGTACACCACTACAGCTAATACAATGTTCAACTTATTTCTTTTCTCAGCTCAAATGGAAGAAGAGGGGATTTATTGTAATGTGGAAATGAAAAGTCCTTATGTAGCTCTAAAGTTTGCTCCAGATACAGGTGAGAGTATAAAAAAGTATTCACCTGTAGCTATAGACTGTAATCTGTGTTAAACAAGTGTCTCTTACAGGAAGTTATTATTTTAACTATGTCCAATATATTCACACTGAGTTGGGTCTGTTTCCTTTTTTCTCATTTCCTGGATTTAATAAACCAAAGTATCTCTAAATATATTTTCACAAATGAACTAGACCCTGGTTCTGTTTGGTCTGATTCTGAACATGGTCCACTGGAGTCTCACTCCTGACAATTTGTGAAAGTCCTTTGTCGTAGAAAGTGTTGGTCAGTCTAGGAGTATGATTCTTGCCTTGAATGCAAGAGGTCCCGGGTTCAAATCCTGGATGAGCCCCTCTCATTTAAGCCTGTAACACTGAAGCTGAAAAGTAAATGTTGATTTCTAAAGACTTCACTGGAAATGTTCAGTTTGGTTGAACAGAGACGACACTGAAGTCTGTAAGAAAACCTTTGTTAGTCATACAGTTGGGAAATAGCATGTTGTAAGAGCCATAAAGTTTTACAAGTAAAGAGCCAATGGAAATATACAAATAGCTAAAACTAGACAAGAAAGGAGAACAGGTCTAAAATGTAATTTACAGTCCTTTGAGGATCTGATGAATGAGGAGAAGACAGAGAAAGCCTGATGCGTGGCCTGAGTAGTAGAGGTGGGTAAAGTTATAAGGGCTTTGAAGAGGATGAAGAAAGGAAAAGCAGTTGGTCCTGACGACAGACCAGTGGAGCTATGGGAAGGCCTGGGAGAGTGGGCAGTAGAGTTTTTAACTAAGCTGTTCAACGAGGTCTTAGAGGGTGAAAGGATGCCTGCATGAGAAGAAGTGGTTTGGTGCCGACTTTTAAGAACAAGGGAGATGTGCTGTAATAAGGCAGAAGGCCATTGTTTCCTGTTTAACTGATTTCTATGACATCTCTGTTTTCTGATAGTACACTATATTTAATACAATGTTCAACTTATTTATTTTCTCAGCCCAAAAAGAAAAAGAAAAGATTTATTGTAATGTGGAAAAGAAAGCCCCTGCTGCAGTCCTAAAATCAGCTCCAGATACAGGTGAGTCTGTAAGAGTATTAAAAGTATTCACCTGTAACTATAGACTGTAATCTGTGTTAAACTGTTTCCTTTTTTCTCACTTCCTGGATTAAAAAAAAAAAACAAAGTATCTCCAAATACATTTTCACAAACAGTAGACCCTGGTTCTGTTTGGTCTGATTCTGAACATGGTTCACTGAAGTCTCACTCCTGACAGTTTGTGAAAGTCCTTTGTCGTAGAAAGTGTTGGTCAGTCTCACCTCATGCAGGAGACTTTGTGTTTGTGAAAGAACAGTAATAACTTCATATTTTCTGCTCCAACAGGAGATAAAAAGGCAGTTCTGGTGGTTGTCTGTGTGCTGCTGCTGGTTTGCATCACTGTCCTCATCTACTGTGAGTTTCAACACGAGTCGTTTAAAGGAGCCATGTTGGTTCAGTCAGAGGTTTATTGTTTCATAAAAGACAGCAGTCAGGTGGAGCAGATTTTTTCTCACTAAGATGGGACTTAAACATATCCAGCCTGGTCAAAACAACCATGGGAGTCAATTTAACCCTTTTTCAGATTTGACATCCTCACTGAACTTCTGGAGAGAGTTTGCTTCACTGAAAGTAAAGGGGCTGAATAATTTTGCACGCCCAATTTTTCAGTTTTTTATTTGTTAAAAAATTTTGAAATATCCAATAAATTTCGTTGTCGTTTTGTCTCTACTTCCAAAAGACTTTTTCAATTCTGAGTTCAACTGATACAAGAGCTGAGCTTTATTTCTAGAGGGAGGGGTTTGACCTGAAACTAACTCTGATTGGACCAGGCTGAGAATTGAAAGGGCAGTGTGGTACTGTTTTGATTTTGTTTAAATAGCTGGCAGGTGGTATCTGAGGCCTACTCCTCTGTCCAGAGAGGGCTCTACCATTTGAACAAAAATGGCTTCCTTCACCCCTCGCTCAAACCATCTGGCCTCTCTGGACAAAACTGGGACATTGCTGTCCTTAATGGAATGCCCTTTCTCTTTGAGGTGGAGGTGGACGGCAGACTCAGCTCCACCAGGATTACGACTATGAGACCAGAACAGCTTGGTCTAATCAGGTTTGGTTTCAGGTGAAACCCCTCCCTCTAGAGATAAAACGCAGCTCCCTTACAAGTTGAACTCAGAATTGAAAAAGTCTTTACACCTTTTTACAGAGAAACAAAGCAAGTGGCTTTCTCAGTGGTAGAGCGGTAGTCCCTCAACCAGAAGGTTGGTGGTTCAATTCCCACTCTCACCACAGTTCATACTGTCGTTGTTTCCTTGGGCACCCTCCTTGCCTCCAGTTGTGTTCCAGCTGTAACACTGGTAAATGGAAGCTTAATGTAAGTCGCTTTGGATAAAAGCGTCTGTTAAATGAATAAATGTAAATGTATAAATAGAGCAAATGGAATTAAATAGACTGATAATTGTTTAAAATGCAGTAAAAAAAAACAAAACAATCAATTTTAAACAATATATTCCAGTAAAAGTTCTTTTCAGTCATTTTGCTCTAGAAACAGGCCTGTGGACACTGTCTCATTAACACTTTAAGTAATGGTAAAAAAGACCTGTTCCTTCTCTCTGTAGTGGCCATAACAATGACCAATCAGAGAGCAGAAATCCAGCAGCTGATGGCGCAGATGTCTGAGCTGGAGAACAGGACCCAGCTTCAGTGCAGAGAGAAGAACGAGCTGCTGAACCTGACCCAGGACCTGAGCCGACAGAGGGACGCCCAGCAGAATAAAACACTGTATTTTTTAAATTAGCTGCAGCGCTGGTAACTTAGTTTGGAAGTTTCTGATTTAAACAAAGACAAGTCTTTTCCTATGTAGTCACACTTTTAAAGCTTCTTTTTAACAGGGATATAACACTGTTTTCTTCTGTTTAAAAGTTTCTGGATGAAGACAGCTTGGGGTGTGTTTGGTCCTAAAGCGTTGATGATTCCAAACCAACCTCTGAACGAGAGCTGGAGTCTTGCAGGAAATGACATGCAGAATAAATTCCTCTGTGAAAGCAAAGTGCTCATAAAAGTATATTTTGAAACTGATTGATTTTTTTATTTACATGTCCAATATTTTTTTTTCTAGTTTGAAGCTTTTAGTTTATTTCAGACTTGTGTGAAATAATGAATGACAGCAGTGTTTCATAGAGTTTATCTGCTGCTGCTGAAGCCTCTGTCTCTGCTGCAGAAGGTTGCTTTTTTTTTTGGTTTAAAAAAAATATAAACATAAAACAGAGAGTGGAAAATCTTAATAAAAGACAAACAGTTAAAGTCCTGAGACAGAGGCTTCTTTGGTAACATGCTGTACATTAGTGCATCCTTTGTCTTGAGGTTAACATAGACATGGGAGAACATGCACAATTAGTGGCTGACTAAATACTTTTTTGCCCTACTATACTCTAAAAAAAAAATAAAAAACACAAATGTTAGTGTTTGACCAAAAAAATCATGCAGTTTTACAAAACAGCCCAGTCACAAATTCAGTTTCATTTGTGTCATTTCTCTTAAATATTGACTATTAATGAACCAGATCAGGTTTAGGCTCAGTGGAAGAGGTTTTCATTTTTAATGCAACCTTTGGTTAGCCAATTATATATTTGCTTCGATAAATTGTGTCATGTTCAATGTATCACGTTTTTTATGAAATGCAACTTTATGAAACAGTCTCTGATCAGGAAGTTTAATTAAACACATGACAAAGAACAAACAGAAGAGTACAGAGTTTAAAAATACTTAAAATACTCAAATGTATGCTTTGATTTCATTTCATAAATGTGTATAAATCATACTGAGCTGACAGTGCCCTCTAGTGTGTTTTTTGAGAAAAGCCATGTTTTGTCAAATCCAAAAGGACAAATGAATGGTGACCAGGCACGTCTTTTTTAAACAAGGTTCAGACCTTAAAATGTCATCTAGGCTTTATTATGAAGGCTTTAAATAGATTTAGAGAAAATTCTCAATACTGAACAGAAGCATTGTCCAATCACAACCCGCTTCAGGAAAAAGGAGGGCTACCATGTCTGAAGATAATACAATCAGATTTGGACAGATTCAAAGTGGTTACAACTAGATTTTGACTGGTTTTAGTTGGACTTGAACAATTTTTGCAAAGATTTAAACCAATTATAAATAGATTTTGACTGGTTTTAGTTGGACTTTGACTGGTTTTGAATAGATATAAACTGGTTATTTAGGCTTGAGAGGTGGCTAAAGTGACTCGAAACATACTGTGAACTATTTTGGAACACCCTTCTGTAGTGCTCCACCTCCACAATTTAAATCTTTTTCTTTTTCCTGTGTCTAAAACTTGTATCTTTTGAGTATTTCTTCATTATAATATTTACATAGACTCTGACGTTAAGCTTATGTATCTCAGTCCCATTATTGTAGTCTGTTGTTTTTTTCTGGTCACAGCCAAAAACAGAAAAAAAGGCTGATTGTATAAGTTTTGAGACAGTTAATGTGATTGGCTCACTCTGATGATGGACCAACTTAAAAACTCATGGCCTCGACATATTTCATAATGTTTTGTACTAAGTGTAAGTTGTTTTGACATTAAAACATGTAAAACCGTAGAAAAGATTACTCAAAAATCTGAAAACTAGGAATAAAAAATAATTTATACATTTTGTAATAAAACTTAAATGTGACCCAAATTCACATTAAAATTGAAATACAGAACAAGCCATGAAAGTGTAACCTCTGCTTTGTTTTGTACAGAGTTTAATAATGTAGCCTATTTTCTCTGAACCAAACAAAGAAAGATCAATAACAAATTTTTTTATAAATCCATTTTTTAAGTCGGACTCTTGGTATTGTACAGTCTGTTAAATGCAGCTTACTTTGTCTTGGAAGTCGTATGGTCTTCTACTGTCTACTCACTGGGTCTTTTCCCCTTTGCGAAGAAACATTCCAAAGACGTTTGTTTTTTACTCATTTTGCTAGCTCGGGGGTTTAATTTTAGCGGCAACATACTACGTGACCGGGACAAGCTTCAAGAGTGAGTCATAGATGGATGTAATAGAGGGAATCCGGTCATTTTTCAAAATAAAACATTGTTCAGACTCAGATAATAAATAAACCAGAAATAATGTAAGTTATTTATTCTTTCTCTGTGGCCCGGTACCAAAAGACCCATGGACCGGTACTGGTCCGCGGCCCGGGGGTTGGGGGCCGATGAACTAAAACACATACTTTTACCTCGTCCCCAGGACGGTATCTTAGTGTCCAGCCTCACAGCAATCTGCCTCCTATTCCTCATGTATTAAATACGTATTACACGGAAATACACAAATATATGTAGATAACATGCAGCCGGCAAACAAGTTGAAGCAGGTCTTCCCTGAACCCCACTTCTGGAATTGTTTTTTAGCTTCCCAAAACAAATTTAAACAGCTGTTTACCTGAATATAAACTCCAATAGTCCAGTCCAGCCAGACGCCTCCATTCTGTCTCTCTGTCTCTAATCTCTCTGACCTCATCATAGAGTAGAAGTCTGGCCCGTAATGCTTTAACTGCGCAGCTTTGGGACTTAAATGAAATGCTTTTTTTTTTGTTTAGAGAGGTCCACTCTCTGAACAAGCAGACAGCAACAGCAGAAATTGGCATCCGGGTCACGGTCAACCAAATTTGATAAGAATTCTATATCCATATTATCCAGAGAGACACGTAGACAGAGTAAGGTTAGAAAATACATTTTGAGGTTTAATTCTTGCAAGAATGAAGCAAAAGTACAACAGTGTAACAATGGTACAGGCTGAGGTTTGCTTGCAAAAGTAAACAATACATGAGATTTGCAGAAAGAGCTGTAGGAGGCATATCTTTCACACACACTCTCCAGCACAAGCACCCAGCTGCAGAATGGAGTCCCTGGCAAGTTATGATTACATCCAGTCATGTCTATCTTCATGTTTGGATAAGCATGAAGGACATGACATCATCAGATTTGACCTGAAGCTAAGTATGAGCACCCAGTAATTATAAACCACAGGAAATCAAAAAATATTATAACACAAACAGAGTTATGTGTTAAACGTTTCATCAGTCATTTTCATTTCAGGCTTCAGAACAGGCTGCTTTTGTTTGATGCTGAAAAAAATAGCAAAACGGGAACTGTGTTATAATCAGACAGAACAATTAAATACAGTAAACTACAGAGTCATTAGAAGAAAAAGAGGAAGTATTTGTTCAGCTTCAGTGAAACTCCTGCTGTGCTCAGTGAGATCTCAGACACCATCAGAGCCATGGAAGAACAGGGGGCCAACTCCAGAGTGGATTTTAAAAACAAACATCCACCGTCAAAACGTGAGTTTATTCTGTTTTATTTTTTCATAAATGTTCCTTTTCTAGTCTAAGAGACAAAGATGGATTAAAATACATTTCTGAGATGCTTAAGACTTCAAAGATTCATGAAGGTGTTATTGTCAATAACATTTCTCTCTCACCACAGTGTTTGGAAAGCATAATATTAATGTGAATAAAATAATAAAATACATTACACAATTTAAAATATAAATAACATAAACACACTAATGGCAGTGCAAAGAACAGCTGCATTATTTAACAGCAGCAGTGCAAACGGTGACAGTAAAATGAAAAAACATTGGAGATATTGTTGGGAAAGGCACCTGAACTGACACTGCCTCACCTCCGTCTTTTTAATGCTTTTGATCGAGAAATACATACGTTTAGGTCATTTTGACAAAGGCAAGATTAAAACAATATGAAATATAACATTAATGTCACACATTAGTGAAGAAATATAAGCCTCCCCTGACCACACGTCCCTGGTGGAAACACTGGAGAATAAACTGTGATTTATTTTTGTTTTGGTGCAGTTTCTGTGAAAGTTCTTGACCGTCACACAATGATAAACCTCAGTCCTGCAGCTCAGGCTCTGTGTGTTAGACTCTGTTGTGTTTTAAACTTATAGAAGCTAATGGCCCTGTTCCATATATATTCCATAAAGGTGCTTCCAGACGCGTGGATACAGCCCAATACTCCAGTGTTTAGTCAGTGCCACAGTCAAAAACTGTATGTCTTTACTTTGCAGTACTTCTTTCTTTTGGCAGAAGCTAATACAATGTTCAACTTATTTATTTTCTCAGCTCAAAAGAAAGAAGAGGGGATTTATTGTAATATGAAAATGATAACCCCTGCTGCAGCTCTAAAGTCTGCTCCAGATACAGGTGAGTCTGTGAGAGTATTAAAAATATTCACCTGTAGCTATAGACTGTAATCTGTGTTAAACAAGTGTCTATTACAGGAAGTTATTATCTAAACTATGCCCAATAAATTTACACTGAGCTGGGTTTCCTTTTTTCTCACTTCCTGGATTTAATAAATCAAAGTATCTCCAAATCTGAATCTTCTGTTTGGTCTGATTCTGAACATGGTCCACTGGAGTCTTACTCCTGACAATTTGTGAAAGTCCTTTGTTGTAGAAAGTGTTGGTCAGTCTCACCTCATGCAGGAGACTTTGTGTTTGTGAAAGACCCATAATAACCTCATATTTTCTGCTCCAACAGGAAATAAAAAGGTTCTGGTGGTTGTCTGTGTGCTGCTGCTGCTGGTTTGCATCACTGTCCTCATCTACTGTGAGTTTTAACACGAGTCGGTCGTTTAAAGGAGCCATGTTGGTTTAGTCAGAGGTTTATTGTTTTATAAAAGACAGACATATCCAGCCTTTTCAAAATAACTCTGCTCTAAGAGGCGTCTCAGGCACGCTCTCCAGAAAGTAAATCAGAGCTCCGGGGAGATAGAAAATGGATTAAAGACCCAAAACTTGAAAAATGGCCATGTTTAGACCACTCTATTGTAGCCCATCTGTGCCTGGCTCCATCCACATTCAACAGGCAGCTTATAACAGGATAGCCCAGCTGCCTCATCAAAGCCTCCAGGCGGAGAGCGCGGCTGTTCTTTCCCGCCTCATTACTCATCTAGAAGCTGCACCAAGACCCTCTTTATTAGGGGTGGGGGAAAAAATAAAAAAAATAAAAAAAATGATAAAGTGTGACATTTGAGAACAAGGTGCACCTCTCACACCTGGAATCCCTACTAAGTACTCGTTAAAGGGGAGGAGGTCATGTTGTAGCCTGGCCTGCACCAGGCCCTTAACTCAACACTGGGCTTTTAATTAATTTTATTTAAGTCAAGAGCTTTCAAGTTGTAGATTTTGTAGATTTTGTAGTTTGTTTGGCTAAGTTCATAGACGTGGTTTCTTCATTGATAAAGGACCTTGCAGTTGCTCCACAAAGACTCCCAGAGGAATGGCCGAGGCAGGCCATTGCACCGCAGGAGGCCAGGTTGTGGGTGGTGTCGAAGTGTGTTGTGTGGCCGTGTTGGTGGTGCGCTTACTTGCTCGCTCACTCTTGCATACCCTGTCCCATTGGTTTGGGGCCAGGTGTCGGGAAGTGGAGAGGCCCAGCTTGGCTTCATCTGCCCTAGTCCGTGCCCCTCACACACCTCGTGGAGAGACAAAAGCCTGATGCGTGGCCTGAGTCTTGGATCTTCCTTGGATGAGGTTGCCGTTTCTAAGGCTACCTCGCCAGAATTGAGCCATGGGTTCTCGTTACCTGTGGTCACTATGGTAAGCACGTCACCGCTACAAGGGCCAGTAATCGGCTCATGGTTATCTAGAGTCATCAAATTGGCCAGGGAGACCCAAGAGGCCGCCTTGCATATGTTTTGGGTCTAATAAATGCACACATCCCCGGAGGTTTTTTAAAAATGTTAGTATAAAAAACAAAAAGAATTTGACACTATAAAAAATTTTTTAACACTTTTTGTCTTTAGGCATTTTTTTGCCTTTGATTCCCATTAAAATTAATTTTTTTAATACACTGCCATAGCTGTATACAGTTATATTTTTATAACATAAATTTTATCAAATATATTCATTATATTAAGGAAATAAAGTATTAGTTTATGGTGGTTTCCACCAGATGATGCCATTTTTCCATATTTGAGTTTAAAATGGTTCAATGGCTCCATTGATAGGTGTATTTATTTTCATGGCTTTAGGGCCAACCCAATACATTTTAAAAACTAAAATGTATTGGGTGTATTTTAGGGATTGCATAATGTCGTGTGCATGTGTTCCCAACAAGTTGAATTGATAATGTGCACAAAAGTTCAAAGCTTCTGCACCCACCAAAGCCTCATCAGTCTTCCACAAAACGTCACAAACTTACTGACATAAGTCATCTAAAACAAAAGCCATTTTGTCCCAAACTGCCAGAGTTCAACATGCACCGGGAACAGGTCTGACTTACTGCTGGCAATGAATCAAGCTCCTGCTCCTGTACAGGGACCGGGCAGCCCTTAACAGAGGGCCCTGGACCCCATACTGCCAGAGCACTGTGAGGGACACATGCATCCAGATCCACAAGAGTTAGATCTGGTCCAGTGGACTGGCCTGGGAACTCCACTTTATTTGTACAATTCATACATACAGCAATTCAAAGTACTTAACAAAAAGAAGAAAGACAGGTTAAAAGCACAAATACAACAATTATTAATCAAATAAATGAAACCACTGTGGTTCCACTAAACAATTAACTAAGGTCACACAATCATGACCTTTATACTGTATTGTGCTGCTGACTAATCTTTACAAACAACATGCTCTTTGCTTTATTTATGAACTTTATGAACACAACAGCAGAAGAACAATAACCAGACCTGAGTTTGATCTAAAAAAAAAGACCTGTCCCTTCTCTCTGTAGTGGCCATAACAATGACCAATCAGAGAGCAGAAATCCAGCAGCTGATGGAGCAGAGGTCTGAGCTGGAGAACAGGACCCAGGACCTGAGCCGACAGAGGGACGTCCTGCAGAACCGCACCGAGCAGCTGATGATGCAGAAGTCTGAGCTGCTGAACCTGACCCAGGACCTGAGCCGACAGATGGACAGCTTCAACTGGACGCTCGGAGTCATCATGATGTTCAATAATTTCTCTGTGAACAGCTTCTGTCCACAAAAACGTGAGTTCTGGCTGAATGTAATCTTCTGAAAGCCCTCATTGGTTTGAGCGAATAAAAGAAACAAAATTTTTATTTTCACTGCTTTATTTACATAGTGTGTCAGCCGTGTCTCAGTGGATGGATCCTCTTCAAGGACCACTGTTACTTCTTCTTTAATGAGACATCATCCTGGAAACAGTGGAACCAGAGTCAGACGTACTGTAAAGATCTAAACCCCCCCATCTCAGACCTGGTGGTTATAGAGTCACTGGAGGAACAGGTGAGCTCAGATTTTCTTTAAAACAAGTCTGAGTAAAAGTAAAGTGGAGTAACTTCTGTTTGGTGTCATTTACAGGAGTTCATTTATAATCATATACAATATTACTATGATAAGTATCATGGATTTTGGATTGGTTTGTCTCAAAACGCCAACAACAGCTGGGTCTGGGTCAATGAACGGACAGACACTCTGGGGTGAGTCGGGTCATTTACAAAATAAACAAAAATAAACTAAGATGACAGGACTTCTCTGAAGTCCAAGATGAAAGATTGAAGGGGCGGCAGTGGCTCAGTGGGTAGAGCGGTTGTCTTTCAACCGGAAGGTAGACGGTTCGATTTCCACTCTCCCCACAGTTCATACTGTCGTTGTGTCCTTGGGCAAGACACTTAACCCTCCTTGCCTCCAGTGACACAGCTCTGGTGTATGAATGTGTGTGATTGTTGCTCTGGTGAATGATGTGAGAATGTTGGTACAACGGATGGAAACAATCTGTCATGTTTACATTCATGTGGTTGTGTCTCATATATGTTCATTAACATGCACTGTCCCAATCAAAGAAATAAATTAATTGAAAATGGATTTTAAGTAAAGCAGATGCTGTAAAATATGGGTTTGACACACATTTTCTTTACATGTTGCATTAAAATCACAGTCTTTCAGTGGATCTCAACATAATGCAGACAATAAAACCCATTCTGAGGTCAGCTGCTCAGTGTAAGTTTCCACAGAGATCTACCTCGAGAGAAAGTGAAGCAGCTTCTGAAACTGAAAACCCAGAGTTAACCCTGAGCTGACCTCTAACCTCCTGATCCAGCTTCAGAGGACAGGGCCCAGAGCTGTCACAGAATAAAACACACTCTCCCCTTCACTCTTCCACAGATTTATAGAAGCTTTAGCAGCTGTTTGTCAAAATAACAATACCACAGCAATCAAGACAATGAATTTTTTTAAAAAATATATATATATATATATACTTTTTACTACACCACAGTCCACAAAATAAGCACTAAGTTCACACAGACTTCCATTGAAACATTAACACACACACCTTCTCCCATTAATTTAATCTTTATGATATTTATGTAAGTTTTTTTCTGTTTAAAAGGTTCTGGATGAAGAAGGATTGGGGTAACCCTGGTCCTAAAGCGTTGATGATTCCAAACCAAACTCTGACAGAGAGCTGGAGTCCTGCAGGAAATAACATGCAGAATAAATTTATCTGTGAAAGCAAAGCACTCATAAAATTATAGCTGTATGTTTTGAAACTATGATTGATTTTTTTATTGACAAAACTTTTTTCTAGTTTGAACCTTTTAGTTTATTTCAGACTTGTGTGAAATAATGAATGAGTGTTTCATAGAGTTTATCTGCTGCTGCTGAAGGTTTGGAGGAAACTAAATGTGTTTCTGAGACACTAGGGCCTACAGTTCAGAGGGAACACCCCTTTCTTTTTGAATCCACTGAAGCAGATGTTGTTTGTGTCTCGCTGCAGAGACAGAGACAGATGTGGAGCTCAGTTCTTCTCAGACTGTTTTATAACCTGTTGCTGTTGTCATGTTGCCTCAGTGTCGACAGTTTATTATCACCAGAAAGATTACACTGGTATTATTATGATATTGTTTAATGTTTAATGAACAGATCCCAGAGAAAAGAGCCTGTAATTATCCAAACAAGGCTCCAAAGGTTTGACAACAAATGCTTTTTCTTTTGCTTTTAACTTTGAAAAATATTGTAAACATGAAACAGAGAGTGGACAATTTAAATAAAAATTGCTGAGACAGAGGGTTCTTTGGTGACATGCTGTACATTAGTGCGTCCTTTGACTTGAAGTACACATAGATATAGATATGTTGACATGTTATGTGAGAAATCTGTAAAATCTAGTCACACTTGCTAAATGCGATTGTGGGTCAAAGTAATAAGCATTTAAAGATAAATTTGTAAGTAAGTAAATTTTATTTATATAGCACCTTTCACAGATATAAATCACAAAGAGCTTTACAAAGTGCAATTTTAATAAAAGAACAATAAAACTATGAGAATAAAAAATAAAACCACAGAATAGTAAACACATAAAAAGCCCACTCAACTAAAAGCTTGTTTAAATAAAAGTGTCTTCAGCTGCTTTTTTAAAAGAATCAACAGAAACGTCCACTCTCAGTGACAAGGGCAGGGCGTTCCAGAGTCTGGGGGCGACTGCTTGGAAAGACCGGTCTCCCCGGGTTTTAAAACGGGTTTTGGGGACCGTTAGAAGGTTTTGACCAGAAGAGGGAAGAGCGCGGGAGGAGGAGTAAGGGGTCAGCAGGTCAGTGATGTACTGGGGGGGCTGTCCATGCTTGTCCTTTTAAGTTATTTAAAATTGGTAAAACCAGCTAAGCTGTGAATTTGTCAATTAAAACAATGTTTTTCATTTATTTTATTAACAATCTAAAGTCCTATGTTGAAATGGATACAAAATGAAACAATACAGAAAACAAAAGAGGCCCGAGGCTCAAAGCAGAGGGCTGTTGTTTGAAGCTGGTGCAACAAACTCAGAGTTGCAGAGTAAGTTCTGAGTTGATAAAACCAAACAAATCCAAACTGAGTAACTTTGGGTTTATCTGTTGCACAACGCTGGTTTATTAACTCTTATCAACAGGCTTCAGACTGTTCCAGTGAAAGGCTAAAACCTCGACCGGCGAGTTATCCCTGGCCAGCCCTCTGCTGGTTAGGGCCTGTGCACAGGCCGGCCATTTTTAAAAGTGGTCGAACACTTTTAAAAATGGCCTGCCAAAAAAGCGCCTTCTGGTGGTTGTGGTCTGTGCAATCGCCAGTTTGAGGTCTCTCATTAAACACGTTACCAAAGTCAGGGCTACGAGCTGCACAAGAATAACACATTTTTTAATCTGTAAAGGTTTCGAATTAATAAAGAAACACTCCACAAAAGGGACTATGTCTTTCACTTTACACATCAGAAAATTCACAGAAAAATAACACTGGGAAAATAAAGTAAGCTGGGCTAATCCCTAAAGCTTTTATGTATGGGTTGGCAGTGGCTCAGTGCTAGAGCGGTCGTCCTTCAACCGGAAGGAAGGCAGATCCAATCCCGCTCTCCACACAGTTCATACTGATGTTGTGTTCTTGGGCAAGACACTTAACCCACTTGGCTCCAGTGTTGTTCCAGCTGTAACACTGGTGAATGGAAGCTTAATCTGAGTCGCTTTGGATAAAAGTGTCATGTAAATGTATTTAGGATTTTTATATCAAGGAAATACACCAAAAAACTGTTTATAGATAATAATCTATCTCATAATTTTTATTTGTTAAATATTTATTTGATGGTTCTAGTGGTTGGTAAAGTTTATTAATCTGATTAAACATCAGAGACAGACCTAAAATGGGTGCTTTTACTCTTACTTTGTGAAAAAACCTGAGGGCTGTTCCATAAAACTAGCTAACCCAGCAAAACAGCAAAAATAAATTAAAACATTTCATATGTTATTTTGAGAAATTAAGAACAGACACCCCACTATTTTAATAATATTATAATATTAATATTAAATTATCTGGAGTAAGCAAACAAGGTGCTTTAACTGTGTAATGCAATACTTTAGAACAGGGGTGCTCACACGAGCTACTTATAAAATGACCAAGTCAAAATGATCTACCCACTACAAAAATGCAAAACATATATTTATTTACAAATATATTGAGGATTCTTTATATGTACAATGTATGTTGATGTACCTTGCAAACTGTAATACTGCACAACACAACATAATCAGGGCCGCGGGAAGTAATTTTGAACAGGGGGTGCTGTGAAATTTTTTTTTTTTTTTGGACAAAAAACCTATGAGCCTATAGGCCTATTTAAAATAAATTTTAAAAATAAATACATTGAGATTTACTACTTTATTGTCATATACACTTCAGTGCACAGCCAGCCAGGGTCTGAAACACACAGACATCAGTTCTCAGATATGCGCAATGCGCTATTAATCTGAAGCAGAAGCAGAATCAGAAATAATAGTTTAATAATCAAAAGAAAATGAAATAATTGCTTTCATTACAATTTCAGATAGCCTATACATACATGCAACTTATTTAGATACAACAAATAATATTACAACAAAATATAATATTAATCAAGCTTCACAATAACGCTAAAACAACGCTGACAATTTTGGTCAGCTGGCTTGAGTCACTGCACGTTTGTCACACGCAACTCTATTAACTCCAAAATCTTTTTACGCACACCACAAGGAAATAATCTCCGACTATTTAAGCAATTTGTTTATTGAACAGTTCTCCACAACCATTACGCAAAGAACACACGCACAGTATAAAGCTTTCTGTCTCCATCTCCAACCTTTTTACACAAACCACAAGGAAATAATCTCCGACTATTTAAACGGGTTTTAACAGTTCTCCACAACCATTACACAAAGAACACACGAACGAAATAATACTCTCCATCTCCATCCCCACCACCTTACAAAAATACTATAGTGTACTACTTACAATTGCTTTGCTAGTCAAAGCTCATCCCACACTTGTTGCAAAAAAATAAATGTTACAAGCGCGGCAGCACCATGCTCTTACCTGAGCTACATGCAGGCGGGGTGCCTGCAGTGTGGTTACAGGTGTCTAAATGTCGAGGTGCGCTCTGGGGTCGTGGAGATAAAGTCTCTCATGAGGGGACGAATGTCCAGGGAGTTCAGAATGTCTGTGTTGGTATGCATCAGCGAAAGGTGTGTGAGTCTTTTCTGGGTCATGGTGCTGCGTACCCATGTCTTCAAAAAACGCGAGTGCGTTCGGATGAGGCCACGGAGATGGGTAGGCACAGACAACTCGATCAGTTTTTCTATCTCTGAAAACATGGCTCTTGTTTGTGGCTGGAGCTTTATCAAACATGATGCTAAATCTTGGACTGTGACACACATAAACCCTCTGTCTTTTGTGACATCGGCAAGCTGCTTGGCGATGCTTGGTGCATTTTGAGCTGGAGTTCAAGGCGGTGACCTGCCTGCCTGAGGTTGACAACGTAACTTCCGAAACCTGATGATTAGGCCTCAAAATATGAAATTAAAATCCAAAATATACGTAATAGCCTACGTGTGTCAAAATCATTTTTTAAAATATTCATAAGGAATTTATAAATTGTGCAAAATATTTTAATAGGTCTACATTTTTTTTAATCTCCCTCTCGTCTCTAGGGGGTGCTGCAGCACCCCCAGCACCCCCACTTCCCGCGGCCATGCTTCATTACAATTATTTCTTCTGAATGACAATCCTACCTGCCCATTCTGGTGTGTTGGGCTCATGACTGGTGCTTGGGGACGTTTCTGGGCCTCGCTCTTCACTGTTGGCAGCAAATGGTACTAGAGGCGGCTGCTGCTGAAGAGCTACAAGAAAAACTTTGATACATGAACGGTGGTTTACATACGACGTTGTTTTGCACGGTCGCTAGCATCTTGCACTGCTCCTAACTACCTTAACGTTAGCTTAACAGTTACTTACCCGCCTCGTCGTCTCCGTTTGTTTTGTTGAGAAAATATGTGCTCAGCTTTGAACATTTGGCCGCGTCAGTTTCCAAAGCTTTTTTTATTTATTTATTCTGGCCTTTTCAGCGCCGCCTTTGCGCTTTCTGTTATCCATTTTTATATGTGACTTTTTTTTATTATTTTGAGCAACTTGCAAAGGGGCCGTGTCAGGGGGCGGGGCCAGGGAGTCAAAACGTCATCATTGTCTTGCAGGCTGCACTCTGCGAGAAAATATTAAATAAAAGAGTGGAACTGCGGTAAAAAATAAATAAAAAGAGTGCGGCTGTGGTAAAGTAATAATAATAATAAATAAAAAATATATATATTTCAACTCAGTCCCATGACAACAACGGCCCTCGCTGCCCTGTGGCACCCCCTTATGGACAACAATACAATCAGAACAGAGTCCATCATATTTAATGCATTGTGTCCTGTTATTCAGATAATTTGAGAACCATGCAACTGCATGCTCTGACAATCCTGAGCAAATTAATCTGTTCTTTAAAACAGCGACAGTGTCAAAAGCTTTTGACAGATCTAAAAAAAGTGAAGCACAGAACTGTTTCTTATCAAGTGCCACAATAATATCATTTATCACCTTCATAGTAGCGCTGATAGTACTGTGCTTTTTTCTGAAGCCTGATTGAAATTTAGAAAGGATGTCATTTGAATACAGGAATGTTTTCAGCTGATTACAAACAAGAGAATCCAGAATTTTCGATAAAACACATAAATTTGAAATTGGCCTATAATTAGACATAACTCCTGGATCACCTCCTTTTAATAAAGGTAGAACAAAAGCTGATTTCCAAACTGATTCTGTGCAAGGATTCATCAAGGACGTTTCTGCAGTATCAAACAAGGAACCAGATGATATAAAATGTTCATTAAAACAATTCAAGACTTCACTTCTATCATAAACTGGGACTGAATCTTTAAAAACAAATGTAGGAAGAACCTGAGATATTTTATTCACAGAAAAACTTAAATATACTTTCCAAAGTTTATGTGGATCATTGAGGTTATCAGTGGTAACAGTTTCTAAGCCGTTTAAAAATAGACCAATCAATGGAAGAATCTTGCCTTGGCCCATGCTCTGTTACGCTCATGTATGATATCTGTCAGTTCTTGTGAAAACCAGGGATTTTCTCGCCCCTTCACTCTACATTTTCTTAAAGGTGCGTGTTTGTTTACAATTTGCATAAAACTTTCCTTAAAAATGTCAAAGCTATCTCTACATCTGGTAGTAACCCTATGTTTTCCCATTTCACCATAAATGACAAATCATGATGAAAAGCTTGTTCATTAAAATGTTTAAGAGTCCTTTTACAAACAACGCGTGGTTTACATTTTGGAATTTTTGTATTTCGACAGGCAGCAACTACACAGTGATCACTTAAATCATTACAGAAGACATCCAGAGAGGAGAACTTATGAGGCACATTGGTTAAAATCAAATCAATCAATGTAGACTTTCCTGGGTTCTTAAGATTAGGTCTGGTGGGTAGATGGACCAACTGGGGAAGATTAATAGAGTCACAAAACCTTTTAAATTCATCAGAACTTGAATTTAGCCAGTCCCAGTTCAAATCTCCTGCCATAAGTAGTTCGGTGTAACTCAAATTAGCCGAAAGATCCTTTAATGAATACAGTGCCACTTTTGAAGCTGAAGGAGGCCTGTAACACCCAACAACAGCAATAGAAAAGAACTTTGCTATTTCTACATTCAAGGCCAAAACTGGGACAAAACAATAGAGGTATTAAATCTTGATTAATAGCTACACCACCACCCTTTTTTGGTCTATCAGTACGATAAACATTGTACCCAAATATGCTAATGTATTCATTATTAATAGATTTGCTTAACCAAGTTTCAGAAATTATAACAACATCCGCACCTGTTGATTCAACCCAAATTCTAACCATGTCCATCTTCGGTAGTAAACTACGCACATTAAGATGAACATATTTGAGACCAGACATATGACACATTTGATTTGCAAAAATGCATTGAAGTTTAGGTAGGTCTCTGGGCAGAGCTGGCAAAAAGTTTATGTAACGATCCAATTGAATCGGTAATTGCTCTGTTGTTATAACTACTTGTTTGTTATGTATGTTGCAATACTTTATTTCGTGAAGATCTTTGAGCCAGAATGAAATAACTTCGGGCAGCATGGTGTGGCTTGTAATCTTGTTTGTCCTTTATGTATACATGTCTATGATCCACATGAAATGGATTTCCCCTTGGTGATCAATAAAGTTCTTCTAATCTAACATGACACCTGAATATATCAAGGCTCTAAAAACAACAGAAATAAGAAAAAAAATTTAAAAATAAATTTGTTCTTTTAAACATAAATGAATGAATGAACAAGATAATTTTGGCAAAAGACAACTGAGTGACCTCAGACAGACCTCATCCATTCAGCCCAATTTGAACTGAAGTGGGCCAGACCAGTAAAATAATAACATAATAACCTTTAATTAAACTCAAGAAAAGGTTGAAGCAGAAGCATCTGGACGTAGGTTTTAAGGTGAAGATGTTTTGTCTCTAAGAGAGACTTTGTCAATTCTGAGTTGTTGTTACGGGGGGAAGGGGTTTGACCTGAAACTAACTCTGATTGGACCAGACTGAGCGTTAACAGGGCAGTGTGGTACTGTCCGTCTAAACTGAAACTGTTTTGATTTAGATTTTTTTTTTAAACACAGTTGTAAATAGCTGGCAGGTGGTTTCTGAGGTGTACTCCTCTGTTCACAGAGGGCTCATCCATTTGAACAAAATGACTTCCTGAACTGTTTGCATTAGTCTGAGGAAACAGTTTGTTTTTACCTGAAGCTGAGAGGTCAGTCAATTAAATCTGTTTTCACAGGCCTCAGTGACCAGACCTACTCCTGTCCTAAAGTCTTCAACTCTCACCCGTCCTATTGGTCCTCCTCCTCCTCTTCCTCTCACCCTTCTTACCCCAACACCAGCCCTCAGACCGCAGACACAAACTGCCCTCGTGTGGTCAAACGCAGAACTGCACCGACGCTGAGGACAGAGCGAGAGGGGCCCATCATCTCCATGTCAGCTTATCCAGGTCCAGACCAGGGAGGGTTTAAGGACTTTAACTGGTTTAGAATAGAACTTGTTATAACTGGATTTTGATTTTTTAAATGGTTTAACTCAGACTTTAACTGGTTTAAAATAAATGTTAACAGGATACAAACATACCAAATACAATAAATAAATGAAAAAAGGTAAAAAAAAAAACAACTAAAAACTGCACTATTCACTTTGCAGTCTAGTTTGGTGCATTTAATCCACATAAAACCCAACCAAACTTTATTATACCTAGTCTAAATCCATTTTAAACCAGTTAGAGTCTGAGTTAAACCTGTCCAAATCCTGATATAAAGACTTTTAAAATCCATTTAAAACCAGTTAAAGTCCAATTAAAATCCGCCCAGTGATAACCAGTTTGGATTCATGCAAATCAGTTAAAGTTAAATTAAAACCACCTAAAACCTGTTAAAATCCTATTTAAATTAAAATTAGTTTAAAACCAATCAAACTGAAACCAAACTTAATAAAAGTACAAAGAAACCCAAGCCTTTGTTGAATCAAACCGACCTGTTTGGTAGAGCTCTGTGGAAATGTGCCGTCACTTTTCATCAGAACAATTGTGAAAAGTTAATAATGTAACAGTAGTTTAATATAAATCTAACTCAGGGCTAAAGCACTACAGGAATAACCCCAGCCTTGTGTCTCTGAATGTGCTGTAAATATGTCTATACTGTATAATGTTTGTAGAGTTTTGTGCATTTAATTATTTTTAAAACTCAAAACTCAAACGTCTACCTCTGTATCAGATGAAAGCACTCTGTGAATAAACTGGATATGAACCAAAGATTGTGGAGACGTTTCTTTTTAAAGTGGCACTACCTGATTTTCTTTTTGCCGTCTCTGTCTCAGAGCCTCTCTCTCCCAACAGCAGCAGTTACAAAAGTTAAACTAGATCAATATTTACCTTCACAAAATACTAATACATTAAACTAAACTGAAGTTAGAGCTGACTGTAAACTTTTAGCTCTGACTTCAACGTCAGAACAATAATTATCTCTTTGAATTTCCAATATTTATTCCTGTTTCATGTTGCCACACCTTTCTCTGTTTATGTTTTTCTTTTTTTGATATTTGATATATTTCTCTTTAAAAAGCTGAATAAACACTTTCTGTTTTATCTTCAGACATTACTTCTTTATTGACGTCAGTGTCGACCAATGGGAGCACTCTTTTTTCATGAAGTGAGTTGTGATTGGACAATGCTTCTGTTCAGGACTGAGAATTCTCTCTAAAATGATTTAAACCCTTCATAATAAAGCCTAGATGACGTCTTAAAGTCTGACCCTCGTTTAAAACAGACTTGTCTGGTTTGATTGACTGAATCCTAAAATATAGTCCCCATTGGAAACAAAAGAGTAAACAGACAAAACGTACAACATACTCATGTAACATACATAAACATGTATGTTTTAAGTATTTTTAAACCCGGTGTCCTCCTCTGTTTGTTCTTTGTCATGTGTTTAAATAAACTTCCTGATCAGAGACTGTTTCATTCAGTTGCATTTTATTTATTCATGAAAAAAACTTAAAATACATGATACAACATGATATACTTTATCAAAGCACAAATGTGATTATCTGACCAAAGGTTGCATTAAAAATGCACTGAGCCTAAACCTGATCTGGTTCATTAATGTTCAACATTTGTTTAAGAGAAATGATAAAAATGAAACTAAATTTGTGACTGGGTTGTTTTGTAAAACTGCATGATTTTTGGTCAAACAGTAACATTTATTGTGTTTTTGATTTTCTCAGAGTACATGTGACTATATCTAAGTTGACTTCAAAATAAAGGACACACTAATGTACAACATGTTACCAAAGAAGCCTCTGTCTCAGGACTTTGACTGTTTGTCTTTTATTCAAATGTTCCACTCTCTGTTTCATGTTTACATTATTTTATAAGTTAAAAAAACAACCTTCAGTTCCCTCTGAACTGTAGGCCCTAGTGTCTCAGAAACACATTTAGTTTCGTCCAAACCTTCTGCAGCAGAGACAGAGGCTTCAGCAGCAGCAGATACACTCTATGAAACACTGCTGTCATTCATTATTTCACACAAGTCTGAAATAAACTAAAAGCCTCAAACTAGAAAAAAGTGTAAAAAAAAAATCAATCATACTTTCAAAACACATCTACACTTTTATGAGTGCTTTGCTTTCACAGATGAATTTATTTGGCATGGTAGGATCTGCAGGACTCCAGCTCTCGTTCAGAGTTTGGTTTGGAATCATCAACGCTTTAGGAGCAGACAAACCCAACGTTGTCTTCATCCAGAACCTTTTAAACAGAAAAAAAACTGTTAAATAAATATCTTAATGATTAAATTAATGGGAGAAGGTGTGTGTGTTCATGTTTCAACGGATGTCTGTGTGAACGTAGTGCTTATTTTGTAGATTGTGGTGTAATAATATTAATAACAACCATAAAAACCATAATAACAACAAATACAATAGTAAAATAGAAACAATGAGGTTTGTTGTTGCCATTACTTTTATTTCTCAAAGATTTACAATTTTCAAACTATAATAATGTTTATATTGTGCTGTTCATTTTTTTAGTTTGGTTCTGCTCAGCCTTCCACTTCACAACTTAAACTGTCCAATGTCTTTACATATTTGAGATGTTATTAAGTGAATTATAGTGTTGATGATAATTCATTTAATAAATATGATTGAGATGGATGGAGTGAAGGTAAAAATAGAAGGTATTTATGATGGTTGCATATTTAATCATTTGTTGAATGTTTTTTTTTTTTGGTGATTTGATATTTATTATAATTTCTAATAAAGACTGTGAAAGTGTAAAGCTGTAGTGCTGTTTTCCCAGATGCTGTATTCCTGGACCAATTGTGAGAATGAAAGTAAAATATGAAAAATTAGAGTAAAATTTGATATTTCAACATGAAAAGAACAAGAGGACGGTAGAAGTGCCACATCCCAGCTTTATGGGTTGAATGGTAGAGTTGTAGATTTAGACCAGTCGATAGAATAGTCCGAGATGGCAGAGAAGGTGTTAATGAGACTAAGAGTTTTGGGTTCTGTAAATAAAGTAAATTATTGTCAGCATAGAGGCTTATCTTATGATGTACATTCATTGTCTTGATATTATTATTTGACAAACAGCTGCTAAAGCTTCTATAAATATGTGGAAGAGTGAAGGGGAGAGTGTGTTTTATTCTGTGACAGCTCTGGGCCCTGTCCTCTGAAGCTGGAGGTTAGAGGTCAGCTCAGGGTTAACTCTGGGTTTTCAGTTTCAGAAGCTGGTGTACTTTCTCTCGAGGTAGATCTCTGTGGAAACTTACACTGAGCAGCTGGCCTCCCCCGGAGCAGGTTAAGATCCAGGTGGAGGATACAAACACTGACCAATCAGGGACAAGAAACAAACTGTCGGTGTCGAGGAGGAGTGTCTGCACAAGCGGCAGCTGACTGTGGCACAAATGTACAGTGAACTAGTGACACTGTAAAGTCATGTCATATGAAGATGTAACTTATAGGCTTAGGTTAAAATATGTCAATGGGTTTTTGCTCAGAATGGGTTTTATTGTCTGCATTATGTTAAGATCCACTGATAGACTGTAAATTTAATGAAACATGTAAAAAAAAATGTGTGTCCGAGCCATACTTTACAGCATCAGCTCGACTTAAAATCCATTTTGAATCTTTCATCTTGGACATCAGGAAAGTCCTGTCATCTTAGTTTATTTTTGTTTATTTTGTAAATGACCCGACTCACCCCAGAGTGTCTGTCTGTCCATCGACCCAGAACCAGCTGTTGTTGGAGTTTTGAGACAAACCAATCCAAAATCCATGATACAAATCATAGTACGACTGTGTATGATTATAAATGAACTCCTGTAAATGACAACAAACAGAAGTTACTCCACTTTACTTTTACTCAGGCTTGTGTTACGGCCCAAAAGAGTCAAACATATTTAAAAGAGGACACAGGAGGAAAAACAGTTAATTTCAAAATTTGTTTTTATTCATTTATTTTTAGACTGTTAAGCTTTTGTTTTATCTTGAAATCAGACAGCCTGTCCCGGCGGCGCTCAACAGCGTTGTCACCGGAACAGCTGAGGCGGCAGCGAGAGAGAGCGAGCGAGCCTACTCAGGTGACTTATATATACTCTAATGAGCCTGAAAAACATCTAAACATCTAAAATATCTAAACTATGAAAACCACCTAATATAAAATATTCAAAGAAGATAAACAATTAACAAAATACTACATAATATAAAGAAAAAGAAAAGAAAGGTGCACCGGCACCTAAAACCCCCACCCCAAAATACCGGACAAGGGCAATGGGAGCAAAAAAAAACATTGTCCAGTCTACAGGCGCGACAGTACATCGGCCAACACATTTTTCTTGCCACTAATATGACGAATCTCGATATTATAGGCCTGTAACCGGAGACTCCAATTCATTAAGCGTCTGTTCTTGTTACGCATCCAACGTAAAAAAAAACAAGAGGATCAGTAAAAACAAAAAAACAACCACTGACCAACAATGACAACACCAGAGCCAGCGTCTCCTTCTCTATGGTCGAATACCACTTTTGATGGCGGTCTAGCTTCTTAGAGAAGTACGACAACGGATGATCTACTCCATCCTCACCCTCCTGCAATAAAACTGCCCCCACACCCGTATCGCTAGCATCTACAGCGAGTTTAAACAGCTTGTCAAACGAGGGAGCAAAAAGGACAGGAGCGCACAACAGCTAAAATATCTAAACTATGAAAACCACCTAATAAAAAACATACAAAGAAGATAAACAATTAACAAAATTACTACATAATATAAAGAAGAAATGAAAGGTGCACCGGCACCAAACACTTGAAAATCTGAGCTCACCTGTTCCTTCGGTGACTCTATAACCACCAGGTCTGAGATGGGGTTTAGATCTTTACAGTACGTCTGACTCTGGTCCCACTGTTTCCAGGATAATGTCTCATTAAAGAAGAAGTAACAGTGGTCCTTGAAGAGGATCCATCCACTGAGACACGGCTGACACACTGGATTTAAATAAAGCAGAGAAATGAAGATTTAGTTTATTTTTTTCGCTCAAACCAATGAAGGCTTTCAGAAGATTACAATCAGCCAGGACTCACGTTTTTGTGGACAGAAGCTGTTCACAGAGAAATTATCGAACATCATGATGACTCCCAGCATCCAGTTGAGGCTGTCCCTCTGTTGGCTCAGGTCCTGGGTCAGGTTCAAAAGCTCAGACTTCTGCTCCATCAGCTGCTTGATGCTGTTCTGCAGGACGTCCCTCTGTCGGCTCAGGTCCTGGGTCAGGTTCAAAAGCTCAGACTTCTGCTCCATTAGCTGCTCGGTGTGGTTCTGCAGGACGTCCCTCTGTCGGCTCAGGTCCTGGGTCAGGTTCAAAAGCTCAGACTTCTGCTCCATCAGCTGCTTGGTGCTGTTCTGCAGGACATCCCTCTGTCGGCTCAGGTCCTGGGTCAAAATCAGCAGCTCGTTTTTGTCTCTGGACAGAAGTTGGGTCCTGTTCTCCAGCTCAGACTTCTGCTTCATCAGCCGCTCGGTGCTGTTCTGCAGGACGTCCCTCTGTCGGCTCAGGTCCTGGGTCAGGTTCAAAAGCTCAGACTTCTGCTCCATTAGCTGCTCGGTGTGGTTCTGCAGGACGTCCCTCTGTCGGCTCAGGTCCTGGGTCAGGTTCAAAAGCTCAGACTTCTGCTCCATTAGCTGCTCGGTGTGGTTCTGCAGGACGTCCCTCTGTCGGCTCAGGTCCTGGGTCAGGTTCAAAAGCTCAGACTTCTGCTCCATCAGCTGCTTGGTGCTGTTCTGCAGGACGTCCCTCTGTTGGCTCAGGTCCTGGGTCAAAATCAGCAGCTTGTTTTTGTCTCTGGACAGAAGTTGGGTACTCTTCACCAGCTCAGACTTCTGCTTCATCAGCAGCTTGTTGCTGTTCTGCAGGACGTCCCTCTGTTGGCTCAGGTCCTGGGTCAAAATCAGCAGCTTGTTTTTGTCTCTGGACAGAAGTTGGGTCCTCTTCTCCAGCTCAGACTTCTGCTCTATCAGCAGCTGGTTTTCTGCTCTCTGATTGGTCATTGTTATGGCCACTACAGAGAGAAGGAACAGGTTTTTTTTTTAGATCAAAATCAAGTCTGGATATTGTTCTACTGCTGTTGTGTGATTGTTTAAAGTTCATAAATAAAGCAAAGAGCATGTTGTTTGTAAAGATTAGTCAGCAGCACAATACAGTATAAAGGTCATGATTGTGTGACCTTAGTTAATTGTTTAGTGGAACCACAGTGGTCCTGGGCCGGACGGGGCTGTGAGGAGTACTCCGGTTTCACCCACCAACATAAAAACATGCTGTGGTCTTCGGTTAGTCACATGACATATATTCTTTTTTTTACTGAGACAGGCCTCTACTCTGACAATGTTCAAGTTCAGGCTGAAAGAAGTTCTGTTTAACTGTGCAACAGGGAAGGGGTGCAGTACTACTGGGTCTGTGTCGCCCGGGCCGAGAAGGCCTGAGGGTGGGAGGAGGACGCTGGTGCTGGTGGTCTGTCTTAAGCCTTAGCCTAAGCCTTAAGTTCTGCATGGGGTACCAGGACCACAATGGCACTTGTATATGGGGTACCAGAGTCACAGAGTTTTATTTTATTGGCACAAACCTCCTGCTGGCTCAGGGCTTGGTGGAGAGACTGGAAAAGGGCTTAAAGGTGGGTTCCCAGGTGTGAGAGGTATGCCGGATTCTCAAAGCTCACAATTTTTTATTTTTATTGAGGGGGATCTTGGTGCAGCTTCTAGGCTGAAAAAGAGGCCCTGAGGCAGGAAAGACAAGCTGCGCTCTCCGCCTGGAGGCTTTAATGAGGCAGCTGGGTCATGTTGGATCTGTAATAGGCTGCCTAATGAATGTGGATAGAGCCAGGGGCAGATGAGCTACAATGGACCGTTCTATGATGACATTGCTACGTTCTTGGTTGGTGAAAAGTGGTTGGCACTGCCATAGAAAAGCATTGGGCTCATTTACAATTTTCTTAATTGCAACATTTAGGTAATCATGCACAGTTCTGTTGATGGCAATTGTAACAAAGCTTTGGTGTTTTTTTTTTTAATTGCTGTATGTGTCGCTAATTGACAGTGTAGGCTACAGTTTTTATCTCAGGTGTCATATCACTTAAGCTTATACCTGAACTTTAGTCATATGCCTGATGAAAACAGGCTGAATTGGATCATTAAAACATCATGCGCGTTAGGCATGTGTGAGTTTGGGAGTGTCATCAAGGCAAAGTTGTATATTTCACAAACACACAAACACTTTTTAACAAGTGGATGTGTTTCAGCACCATTCAGTGCTGCCCTGCTCCAGCATCAGTGTTAGTCATTGAGTCTTATGAAGCATTGAATTCACTCATTTGGCTTGTTTGCCTTAACGTTGGATGTAAAATGTTGACTCTTTCAGTGAATTGTCTCAGTCCTTTATGAAGCCTTTTTATAATTTAAGCGGGTGTACAGTTAGACAGTTGTGGTTAAACAGACACAAGAATAATTACACGGCTAATTAAAGCTTTAACAGGACAGCTATTAACATTATATTAGCAACATGGCTCCTTTAAACGACCGACTCTTGTTGAAACTCACAGTAGACGAGGACAGCGATGCTCACCAGCAGCAGCACACAGACAACCACCAGAACTGCTGCCAGAACATAGAAGTCTCTCCCATGAACTGCCTTTTTATCTCCTGTTGGAGCAGAAAATATGAGGTCACTATGGTTCTTTCACAAACACAAAGTCTCCTGCATGAGGTGAGACTGACCAACACTTTCTACGACAAAGGACTTTCACAAATTGTCAGGAGTAAGACTTGTTCAGAATCAGACCAAACAGAACCAGGGTCTAGTTTGTTTGTGAAAATGTATTTCGAGATACTTTGGTTTATTAAATCCAGGAAGTGAGAAAACTCAGACCCAACTCAGTGTAAATATATTGGACATAGTTAAAATAATAACTTCCTGTAAGAGACACTTGTTTAACACAGATTACAGTCTATAGCTACAGGTGAATACTTTTAATACTCTCACAGACTCACCTGTATCTGGAGCTGATTTTAGGACTGCAGCAGGGGCTTTCTTTTCCACATTACAATAAATCCCATCTTCTTCCATTTGAGCTGAGAAAAGAAATAAGTTGAACATTGTATTAGCTGTAGTGGTGTACTAGAAGAAAACAGAGATGTCAGGGAAATCAGTTAAACAGGAAACAATGGCCTTCTGCCTTTTTACAGCTGCAGTGTTGTACATTAGAATGTAAAAAGTGTTTTTTCTTTACAGCAGGACATAAGCTCTAATCATCTGTGTCAGAAAATATCATCCAGAGCAACAATAACAGAACACAAAGAGGGTTACATTCAGATTGTGACATGGTTCAGTGTCTCTTGTTGCTGTGGAGAAGAAACTGAAGAAACTGAAGAAATTAAAGACGCCTCAAACTCTCACCAGGTTCTTTATTAGGTCTGTAAGAACCAGCCAATAGGTGGCGTTACACAGCGGTATGTCTATTAACTTCTGCCAAAAGAAAGAAGTGCTGCAAAGTAAAGACATACAGTTTCTTCTGAAGAGGCTTGTGTTTCCACCAAGGACTTGTGGTCAGGGGAGGCTTATATTTCTTCAATAATGTGTGACATTAATGTTATATTTTATATTATTTCAATCATTCTATTGTCAAAATGCCCTAAATGTACGTATATCTTAATTAAAAGCATTAAAAAGACGGAGGTGAGGCAGTGTCAGTTCAGGTGCCTTTCCCCACAATATCTCAAATGTTTTTTCACTTTACTGTCACTGTTTGCACTGCTGCTGTTAAATAATGCAGCTGTTCTTTGCACTGCCATTTGTGTTTAACTTTTTATTTTATATTTTAAATTTTGCAATGTATTTTATTATTTTATATACATTTATATTATGCTTTCCAAACACTGTGGTGAGAGAGAAACTTAATTGACAATGAAACCTTTATGAATCTTTGAAGTCTTAAACAGAAATATAGACATAGTTTGTAGAAGTTTAAGGTGCCCCAGTTTTAATACATCCACCTTTGCCTCTTAGACTAGAAAAGGAACATTAAACTAAGATAAAACAGAATCAAACATAGAAAGAAGCAGGAGTGTGACTCACGTTTTGACGGTGGATGTTCGTTTGTAAAATCCACTCTGGAGTTGGCCCCCTGTTCTTCCATGGCTCTGATGGTGTTTGAGATCTCACTGAGCACAGCAGGAGTTTCACTGAAGCTGAGCAAACACTTCCTCTTTTTCTTCTGATGACTCTGTAGTTCACTGTATTTAACTGTTCTGTCTGAATATACCACTGTTGTCGTTATGCAAAATATTTCAGCATCAAATAAAAGCAGCTTGTTCTGACGCCTGAAATGCAAATGACTGATGAAAAGTTTAAGAGTGTGGAAAAACTCAGACACCTCTGTTTGTAAAGAGAAAACACAGCACAAAGCACAAACATGATCTCAATGAAGCATTTTAGAATTAGGAGACCATAACATGACACTTGAATATTTCAAGGCTCTAAAGACAACAAGAATAGAAAATAAAATAAAGGATTTACCACTGGAGTTGTACTTTTAAACATAAATTAATGAATTAACAAGTTTTTGCAAAAGACAACTGACTGACCTTAGACAGACCTCATCTATTCAGCCCAATTTGTCATTATTTACAAAACAGGCTCAGCCTAAGCTACGCTCAGTCACTGGAAACCTCTGCAGGTGTTTTTATCCTGGGTCCTATGAACCCTGTTGAACAGACCCCAGATATGTCTCTTCTACCCAGTTAGACAAAACCTAACAATCCTGGTCTGGATCTTTGGGATCATAAAGCGCCTTCATGTTAAACAGGTGGCGTCGGCACTAGTGCTGCTCGATACTACTGATTTCCTTTCGGATCTAATACCAAGTAAAATGCAGGCTGATATTGGCAATACCAATCCGATACCGATACTCTGAACAAAAAAAGGTACTGTATTTCAAATTGTAGCTTCATACAGGCTACAAGACAATACCAGACATCAGCCCACAGTAGCTGTTTACTGCAAGCACTTTGTATATTTTAATGAGACCTACCCTATGTAAATGATCTACTCGTTCAGTCATTGTTGTTAACTGGAGTGCGTGAGTGAGCAGCGTGCTGCAATTCTCACGTATATTTTACATATGACTAGGCTATGACAGGCGAAAGAAGAAGTAGTTCCTACCAACTGGGTATCAGTTAGAGGAGCTACCAATGTTGATGATAAACTTCAAATCTACCCTAAAATAGTAAAATATTGATATTTTAATATGATAATCAATCTTGTAACAAATAAATCTGGTATTGGAGGTATCAATATTTTTGTATCGACCACACCACTATTCTGCACTAAACAACCAACCACAGCAACATGTTGAGAGCGTCAACATGAGAAAAAACACTAGGCTAAACTAAACTCCTGCAAAACAAACAGCACCAGAGACTGAATGAACAGCAGATACTCACAAAGAGATAAAGACTAACAACAGACGTATGGAGGCTATGTTTTAAATGTTGCAACAGAGTCTATTAATCTGTTAATCTCAACATAACTGACAACAAAACCCATTGTTTACCCAAATTCAGGTGTTTAAACCTCTAAGACTACCTCTATTCTACTAGAACAATATGAATATCTCTAGTACAATATGAAATGACTTTACAGTGTCGCTGTATCTCTGTACATTTGTGCTCCAGTCAGCCTGCTCTTGTGTAGACACTTCTCTTTTTTTTGTCTTTCCGCGCTGCGTCTTTCCCAATACTATGTTCCTCCAGTTTCAGGACCGCAGTTCTAGGACCCTAGTTTTTTTCTTGCACACCCCCCTGTGTCTGGTTAAGGTTAGGGCCAAGGTCAAGGTCTGGTGTTGTGGCTAAGTCAAATTTGGCTCTCATCTGAACTGTGGTCCTGAAACAGCAGCCTCCTGTTGTGCAGGAAAACTCATCCCGTCTTTCCTCCTCTTCAACACAGGCAGCTCGTTTCTCGTTCCAAAATGGACAGTAAATTGTCTATCTGCAAACTAAACCTGCTTCAGAACAGGTTAGCCGTTCAGCCTAAGTTACCAGAGATCTACCTCAAGAGAAACTGGACCAGCTTTGTGAAACTGAAAACCCAGGGTTAACACTGAACTTACCTCTAACCTGATCCAACTTCAGACAGGGCCCTGGTCTGGACCCATGGCCGCGGGAAGTGGGGGTGCTGGGGGTGCTGCAGCACCCCCTAGAGACGAGAGGGAGATTAAAAAAAATGTAGACCTATTAAAATATTTTGCACAATTTATAAATTCCTTATGAATATTTTAAAAAATGATTTTGACACACGTAGGCTATTACGTATATTTTGGATTTTAATTTCATATTTTGAGGCCTAATCATCAGGTTTCGGAAGTTACGTTGTCAACCTCAGGCAGGCAGGTCACCGCCTTGAACTCCAGCTCAAAATGCACCAAGCATCGCCAAGCAGCTTGCCGATGTCACAAAAGACAGAGGGTTTATGTGTGTCACAGTCCAAGATGTAGCATCCTGTTTGATAAAGCTCCAGCCACAAACAAGAGCCATGTTTTCAGAGATAGAAAAACTGATCGAGTTGTCTGTGCCTACCCATCTCCGTGGCCTCATCCGAACGCACTCGCGTTTTTTGAAGACATGGGTACGCAGCACCATGACCCAGAAAAGACTCACACACCTTTCGCTGATGCATACCAACACAGACATTCTGAACTCCCTGGACATTCGTCCCCTCATGAGAGACTTTATCTCCACGACCCCAGAGCGCACCTCGACATTTAGACACCTGTAACCACACTGCAGGGCACCCCGCCTGCATGTAGCTCAGGTAAGAGCATGGTGCTGCCGCGCTTGTAACATTTATTTTTTTGCAACAAGTGTGGGATGAGCTTTGACTAGCAAAGCAATTGTAAGTAGTACACTATAGTATTTTTGTAAGGTGGTGGGGATGGAGATGGAGAGTATTATTTCGTTCGTGTGTTCTTTGTGTAATGGTTGTGGAGAACTGTTAAAACCCGTTTAAATAGTCGGAGATTATTTCCTTGTGGTTTGTGTAAAAAGGTTGGAGATGGAGACAGAAAGCTTTATACTGTGCGTGTGTTCTTTGCGTAATGGTTGTGGAGAACTGTTCAATAAACAAATTGCTTAAATAGTCGGAGATTATTTCCTTGTGGTGTGCGTAAAAAGATTTTGGAGTTAATAGAGTTGCGTGTGACAAACGTGCAGTGACTCAAGCCAGCTGACCAAAATTGTCAGCGTTGTTTTAGCGTTATTGTGAAGTTTGATTAATATTATATTTTGTTGTAATATTATTTGTTGTATCTAAATAAGTTGCATGTATGTATAGGCTATCTGAAATTGTAATGAAAGTAATTATTTCATTTTCTTTTGATTATTAAACTATTATTTCTGCTTCTGCTTCTGCTTCAGATTAATAGCGCATTGCGCATATCTGAGAACTGATGTCTGTGTGTTTCAGACCCTGGCTGGCTGTGCACTGAAGTGTATATGACAATAAAGTAGTAAATCTCAATGTATTTATTTTTAAAATGTATTTTAAATAGGCCTATAGGCTCATAGGTTTTTTGTCAAAAAAAAAAAAAAAATTTCACAGCACCCCCTGTTCAAAATTACTTCCCGCGGCCCTGTAATGAAGAGCCCTGCTCAATGAAAATCATTTTCTTACTTGTTTCCAGTTCAAATATCTAAATATTCTTAACCCAAGATACATTTAGAAGTGAAATGGCATGAGAAATTATGTCTTGTTTTCTGGAGAAAAAAAACAACAACTAAAAATTAAGTGATTTTTTGTTGTTGCTTAAAAGCTAAAACTAAAACAATTATTTTTCTTACCCCATTGGACTGGAAACAAGACAAAAATACTGTAGAAAACAATGTGCCTATTGCAGACTTATATTCTTAGGTTTTCATTTTATTATTTTAATATAGTCAGTCGGGAACTAAAGTGGGCCGGTCAAAGGCATGAAACTCCAGGGCTGAAAAGGAGTCCCAATCCGGCCCTGCCACTCGGCTCCTTTCGCTTGGAATTTGCTGCAGAAGGACTGGAAACTGACTGAGCTCTTGTCCTTAAACACTTTTAAAACTAAGCTGAAAGCAATGGAGGCTGCCTCAATAATGTTTTTCATAACCTGTGTTATTTTGTTTCTTTGTATGTTTATAATTGTGTAAATGTTGTTGCATCTTGGCCAGGACTCCCTTGAAAAAGAAGTTTTTAATCTCAATGGGACTTTCCTGGTTAAATAAAGGTTAAATAAAAAAATAAATAGTGCTTCTCCAGAAAAGTTTTGTCAACTTTATTTATTTCATTATTTGATTTAAACTCCTCTTTAAACTGTATTAAACACTGTTGTTATAGCATTGTGCTAACCATTAGGTTAACCAAGCATTCCTTCATCACTTTAATACAGTCTGGTTTAAATATTCGTCCGTTGCAATTATGATAAATTTTAACTCAGTTGATGAAAACATAAGGGGGGGAGGGACGAGGGGGGGTTTGTAGAGGAGAGAATCAGACAGATGTCAATGGCAGACGGGATGATCACAATAGATCAGAGCTAGTTTGTCATGATCTATTGTCACAAGTTTTTAGAAATTCTTTAAATTCACTAATTTCTCTCCTATTACCTTTTTAAATCATCTAATTAGAATATTCTCAGAATATTGTTCAATTTACTTCAAAATACTTTCTTTAGAAAGAAAATACATTTTTCCGTATTTTTAATTTCTTAATCCCCCTTCGGTCAGACCCCCCCCCTCTGGGGTTAAACCAGTAACAGCAGCATGTCTCAGCTGCTTGAACACACCACAAAGCCTCTGCTCTGTTCACACTGCTTTCCTCCAAAACACCATCACCTTTGTGACTGTCGTTTAAAAGGAAAGACTAAACATAAAATCAACAAAGTTCTGTTCAAACTCTGCTTTATTTACTTTTAAAATCCCCACACATGAAAATATCTTTAGGATTTTGTTCAGTAAAGATTTTTTTTATACTGTCTCTGTAAAACTCAGTTTTTACCACCAGGTGCTCAATTAATACAATAAATAAAACATTTAACAATAAACATTTTGTTTTTGCATTTTTTTCCATATTAATTTTAACGTAACATAAACAAAAACGTTTTATCAATTACTATTTTCATGTTTCCACTAATTTGGCATTTAGATGCCACATAAAGAATTCACCTCACTGACTGTTAAACAGAAACTTTAACTTTAACATTTACATTTAGTCATTTAGCAGACGCTTTTATCCAAAGTGACTTACAAGTGAGGAAAACAATGAAAGCAATTTTAACAACACAAGGTACAAAAAGCATAAGTGCACAAAAAACTAGTCAGTTTAAACCCAGTATACAAAGCTAAGGATAAGAGAATAGTTTTTTTTTTGTTTTTTTTTTTTTTAAGAAAGGAATCGATAGAAAGGAAGTAGAACTCAGTGTTTGTCAGTCAGGTGTTGACGGAAGAGATGTGTTTTCAGGTGTTTTTTAAAGATGGCTACAGAATCTGCTGATCTTGTAGCAGCAGTAGATCATTCCACCAAAGTGGAACAGAGCCAGAGAAGGTACGTGAGAGTGATTTTTTACCTTTTTGGGACGGTACCACCAGACGTTGTTCATTTGCAGAGCGCAGGGATCTGGTAGGAACGTAGGTCATCAAGTGTAAAATCAAAATAACGTGTCTCTCTTTATTTATTCAAATTCACCAAAATTGCAACCAGTAATTATTATTACTGTTCATTTAATAAAATGCTAAAGATAACAACTCAACTTTAACTTTTTATATTTAGGTTCCAACAATTTTAGGGAGTGTTCCCCATGAACACCTCTAAAGTTTGGCCCAAAAAACTTATTCAATTATGTTCAAAAGGACAGACTATTGTGTTAGTCCTCCTAGTACTCAAAAACCATTTTCAATCCAATTCATTTCATCGTTTAGTTTACTAAATCATTTTCCATAGATTCAATAAAACCCATAAGTGGACTATATTCGTATCAACAGACCTGTCAGAAGGTCAAACAGTTTTCCTAATTAATTATCATAAACTTTATTTAACACATCAGTTCAGTTCAGTCTGTCTCTGTCACTGACATTTCTAACTAAGCATTTTTCAACATTAATATGTTTGTTTAATGTAAATGACTGTGGAGCTAAAACTCCAGCTCTTAAAAATAACCACAGAAAAACAAAACCAAAACATTTCTAGCTCCGGAAAGTGAGCAAAGAAAGGGAGGGTGCTGTGAGTCCCTTGTTATCTTGTGTTACTGTAGAACATTCTTGATGAACCAAAACAGTGGTTGTTTTGAATCCACTGTCTCCAAATATTCATCAGAACCAAACCAGAAAAATACATAATTGTTTCTTTTCTTTTATTTAGGTTCTGGTAACATTGTTTTCTTTTAAATGTGAGTTTATGGCCCAACTATCTATACATTTATATTGTCTTTATAAACTTACTCTGCCTAATTCAAATTTAAGACATATTTAAATTCTTCCCATCATTATTTTGAACCACACTGACCTCGATTAGTTCTCGTACTAATAGATACACAAAATTTATATTTTGTTTAGCAAAATATGTAGTTTAGCTAAAATGTTTTTGGATCTTTAACTTCTTCAAATCTTTAATCTACATGCTCCTGTGTCACATAAAAATGTATAAGAATATCTACTCTGTGGTCTGTCTCTTTACCTTCTTTTTCCTTTTATTCTTCACCTGTCTTTCTCTTCACCTGTCTGTGATTTGTCTTCACTTTCTCACATTCTACTTCTGCACCTGTCTCTCTGTTCTGTCTTTATGTGTGTGTATTTACATGTGTGTTTACGTGTGTGTATTTACATGTGTGTGTATTTACATGTGTGTTTACGTGTGTGTATTTACATGTGTGTTTATGTGTGTGTATTTACATGTGTGTTTACGTGTGTGTATTTACATTTGTGTTTACGTGTGTATTTACATGTGTGTTTACGTGTGTGTATTTACATTTGTGTTTACGTGTGTGTATTTACATGTGTGTTTACGTGTGTGTATTTACATGTGTGTTTACGTGTGTGTATTTACATGTGTGTTTACGTGTGTGTATTTACATGTGTGTTACGTGTGTGTATTTACATGTGTGTTTACGTGTGTGTATTTACATGTGTGTTTACGTGTGTGTATTTACATGTGTGTTTATGTGTGTGTATTTACATGTGTGTTTACGTGTGTGTATTTACATGTGTGTTTACGTGTGTGTATTTACATGTGTGTTTACGTGTGTGTATTTACATGTGTGTTTACGTGTGTGTATTTACATGTGTGTTTACGTGTGTGTATTTACATGTGTGTTTACGTGTGTGTATTTACATGTGTGTTTACGTGTGTGTATTTACATGTGTGTTTACGTGTGTGTATTTACATGTGTGTTTGTGTGTGTATTTACATGTGTGTTTGTGTGTGTATTTACATGTGTGTTTATATACCTGACTGTTAGATGAAGCGGTCAGTCATGAGGTCATCCTCCTTTCGGCCTCCTCCTTCTCCTCTCAGTGCCCTCTCGTCTGCCACGCCCACTTCCACCTCGCTCCTGGTCTCCATGGCAATAGTGCTTTATCCTCGAAGAAATACATTACATTCATATTAATTTCATGTTTCTTCTACTTTCCACATACGATTCACATCTACAATTTACAAATACCTTTTTGGTCAATCTCTATAGATAAAATTTAAAATAAACGTTTGTCTGAATTTGTTTATCTTACCGCTTCCGTGTTGCTGCTGTTTGTCTGTCTGCAGCTTCTTTCAGCTGAAAAGGAGCAGGTGGGAGGTGGGGTGCAGAGGAAGTTTGGAGAGGGCACTGTTGCCCGAGCGGAGAGAGGCATTTACCATTGATAAAAATACAAATGATTAGTGTTTTGAAGTACATGTGTGTACTTCTTTCAAAATCCCTTCTCTGCTTCTGTTTTCTCAAACTGGCTTCTCCTTTTGTCATCACATAGGAAGCCTAGAAAAATAGCTTATGGAAGCTACCTTTCTTTCGCGTGTCACCGCTTTCCAACTCAATATTTAACATTTTCTACATGCAAAAAACATTAAACCTTTTATTTATTTATTTATTTATTTTTTTGTTTACATTATTAGACTCATTTTCCATTAAACAATGGCCCATTCATAACACATTTCTTCTCTCACACACGTCTTTTATCTTTAACTCTCCAGGTCAACCTTATATTATTCTCAGTATAAGCCCCTTCACTTCTTGTTTTTTTTATTTAACCTTTATTTAACCAGATAAAAGACTCATTGAGATTAAAAATCTCTTTTTCAAGAGTGACCTGGCCAAGACAACAGCATTGACATACAATTTAAAACATACATGACATCAACAAAACAAATGATATTTAGTCAATGTGTACAAGTTTAAAAACAGTTACATTTTCCAAGCTCATTGAGTTCACGCTTCTTTAGAATAGATTTAAATTCTCTCAATGTCACAAGTTCAGAAAGATTTAGGTCCTTTTGCAGTTCATTCCATGCACAGGGTTCAGTTACTGAAATGCTGCTTTACCCAACTCTGTTCTGACTCTGGGAACCACCATCAGTATGTTCTTTTGAAAACGCAGAGCATACTGTTTTTTACGCATGTATGTGCAGAGGTAAGATGGGAGGAGCCCAAGAATACATTTATAAATGAAAGTCAACAAATGAGACCACCTGCGAACATACAGGGACGGAAACTCAGCTGCAGCATACAATGTACAATGGTGAACACGATTTCCACAATCAATCATAAAACGTAAAGCACAACGATAAACAGTGTCCAGTTTTTTTAAAAGACGGTCCGATGCATTCATAGAAAGGAGATCTCCGTAATCCAATAAAGGTAAAAGTTGCAGAAATCAAACGTTTCCTGGTATAAACAGAGAAACATGATTTATTTCTGAAAAGAAAACTGAGCTTTAGCTTCAGTTTACGTACAAGATGCTCAATATGCTGTTTAAAGGACACATTTTCATCAATAACAAAACCTAAATACTTGTAAGAAGAGACCATTTGGATTTCTTTTCCATCAGCTGTTTTTATTTTAGGGAGCTGAGAGGGTAGCTGTTTTCTCTTTAAGAAAACCATAACTTTAGATTTGTCCGCATTTAACACTAGCCTCAGCTGATTTAGATGAGACTGAACAGCATCAAACGCAGACTGTAAGAAATCAAAGGCTTGTTCAATTGAAGGAGACGAACAATAGATAACTGTGTCATCAGCATAAAAGTGAAAAAAAGCATTTGACACCTTTTCACCAAGATCATTCACATAAATAGAAAACAGCAATGGCTCCAGAACAGAACCCTGGGGTACTCCTTTAGTTATTGAAAGAAAGGAGGAAGACATGCCAACTAGGTGTACACACTGAGTTCTACCTGATAGATAGTTAGAAAACCAGCCCATAGCATTGTCAGACAGACCAATTTTATGAAGCCGATTTAACAAGAGACATGATCAACAGTGTCAAAGGCCTTTGACAAGTCAATAAACAACACTGTACAGAACTTTTTACAGTCAAGAGCCTCAATGATATCATTAACTACTTTAACTGCAGCAGTTATTGTACTGTGTAATTTTCGAAAACCAGATTGATTGTTTGATAAAATTTCATGAACCTCAATAAATTTTTTAAGCTGTTCAGCAACAATTTTCTCAAAGACCTTTGCCAGGATACATAACTTTGATTTCGGCCTGTAGTTATTAAGATCGGCCGAGTCCCCTCCTTTCAACAAGGGAAGAACAAAAGCAGACTTCCAGACCATAGGGATGACATTGTTTAAAAGGCTAAAGTTAAAAAGATATGTCAAAGGTTCAGTTATAAAATCTTTTACATTTTAAGAAAAAAAGGATCAAGGTTCTCAGCGTCAAGTGCGTGCGTCCATTTCGTGGAGTAACCTTGATGTTTCCTATCCATGGTCAGGCCTGTAATACCACGTAGCAGCTCATCGTACTGTTTCTAGATGTTGTCCACTCTTCTCTGGATGTAACCCCTTCATATCCGTTGAGCTGTATGTCCACAATCCGTGCTGAGATGTCAGTCAGCTCCTCGGACTGTGCGTCTCTCTGTTGTACACCTTCAGTCTGTCACTCACGTCACAGAATCACAGTTTAATTTCAGCGGCTGGGTAGATTTAAAAGCAGCTGTCTTACAAAAGGAACCCCACTATCATAAATCCAAAAAGAAATACATCCTCAACGTCCTCCATGGACAGAACTTCTAAACACAGAACTTGCCAGTTCTTCCAGGCGTCCTGTGAGTATAGCCTGCCGCAAAAGTCCTGCCAGGGCAAATGGGTTCAGAGACCAGGTAATCAGATCCATTTAAGTTCTCAGGAGTCCAGCAAGCAGTAGATTCAGAGAATTAAGAGAAATTTAGTATGACGAGACGAGACAGAGAAGCATACACTGACAGCAGGGAGCAGGAGGAGCAGAGGGAGACGTCCGCCTTGTCCGAGACCAGGAAGTAAAGTGTTGTGTTATAAAGGTTGAAGTAAAAGCATCTGGATTTGGTTTTCAAGGTAAAGACATTTTGTCTCTAATTCCAAGACACTTTTTCAATTCTGAATTCAGCAGGTAGGAGAGCTGAGCTTATACACACGTGGACAAAATTGTTGGTACCCTTCGGTCAATGAAAGAAAAACTCACAATGGTCACAGAAAAAAAAATATTCTGACAAAAGTAATAATAAATAAAAATTCTATGAATGTTAACCAATGAAAGTCAGACATTGCTTTTTAACCATGCTTCAACGGAATTATTTTAAAAAAGAAACTCATGGAACAGGCCTGGACAAAATTGTTGGTACCCCTAACTTAATATTTTGTTGCACAACCTTTTGAGGCTATCACTGCAATCAGACGATTCCTGTAACTGTCAATGAGACTTGTGCACCTCTCAGCAGGTATTTTGGCCCACTCCTCATGAGCAAACTGCTCCAGTTGTTTCCGGTTTGAAGGGTGTCTTTTCCAGACGGCATGTTTCAGCTCCTTCCAAAGATGCTCAATAGGATTGAGGTCTGGGCTCATAGAAGGCCACTTTAGAATAGTCCAATGTTTTCCTCTTAACCATTCTTGGGTGTTTTTAGCTGTGTGTTTTGTGTCATTGTCCTGTTGCAAGACCCATGACCTGCGACTGAGACCGAGCTGTCTGACACTGGCCAGCACATTTCTCTCTAGAATCCCTTGATAGTCTTCAGATTTCATTGTACCCTGCACAGATTCAAGACACCCTGTGCCAGATGCAGCAAAGCAGCCCCAGAACATAACAGAGCCTCCTCCATGTTTGACAGTAGGGACAGTGTTCTTTTCTTGATATGCTTCATTTTTCCGTCTGTGAACATAGAGCTGATGTGCCTTGGCAAAAAGTTCCATTTTTGTCTCATCTGTCCATAGGACATTCTCCCAGAAGCTTTGTGGCTTGTCAACATGTAGTTTGGCATATTCCAGTCTAGCTTTTTTATAATTTGTTTTCAACAACGGTGTCCTCCTTGGTCGTCTCCCATGTAGTCCACTTTGGCTCAAACAACGACGGATGGTGCGATCTGACACTGATGTTCCTTGAGCATGGAGTTCACCTTGGATCTCTTTAGAAGTCTTTCTGGGCTCTTTTGTTACCATTTGGATTATCCGTCTCTTTGATTTGTCATCAATTTTCCTCCTGCCACGTCCAGGAGGTTGGCTACAGTCCCATGGATCTTAAATTTCTGAATAATATGTGCAACTGTAGTCACAGGAACATCTAGCTGCTTGGAGATGGTCTTATAGCCTTTACCTTTATCATGCTTGTCTATAATTTTCTTTCTATTCTCCTGCGACAACTCTTTCCTTCGCTTCCTCTGGTCCATGTTGAGTGTGGTACACACCATGTCACCAGACAACATAGTGACTACCTGAAGCCCTATAAATAGGCCCACTGACTGATTACAACATTGTACACACCTGTGATGCTAATTAGTGCACACACCTTGAATTAACATGTCCATTTGGTCACATTATTTACAGTCTTTTCTAGGGGTACCATCAATTTTGTCTAGGCCTGTTCCATGAGTTTATTTTTTTAAATAATTCTGAAGCATGGTTGAAAAGCAATGTCTGACTTTCATTGGTTAACATTCATAGAATTTTTATTTATTATTACTTTTGTCAGAATAAAGTTTTTTCTGTGACCATTGTGAGTTTTTCTGTCATTGACCGAAGGGTACCAACAATTTTGTCCACTTATCTCTAGAGGGAGGAGTTTAACCTGAAACCAAACCTGATGAACCTGGCTCTCCTGGTGTCATGGTCGTTGGCTCTGAAAGAGAAGTGTGACTCCTGATGTGAGAGTCGTTAAGGCTCAGGAGAGTCGTTAGTGACACTGCTCCATTCAGGTGCTGTTGTTGTTGTTCTAGGGTGCAACTCTTTTGTTTTAGGTTTCAACACACTGTCATAAATACTAGGCAACATGAATCTGAGGCCACCTCCTCTGGTCAAAGAAGGCTTTTCCATTTTCACAAAAATGGCTTCCTTCACTCCTCTCTCAAACCATCTGGTCTCTCTGGTCAAGATTCGGACATTGCTGTCCTCAAAGGACTGTCCTTTGTCTTTGAGGTGGAGGTGGACTGCAGACTCAGGTCCTCCAGGATTGGCTCTTCTGTGCTGATACATCCTCTTGTGAAGCTGTTTTTTTGTTTCGACTGATTCTTGGAATTAGAGACAAAATGTCTTCACCATGAAAACTGAGTCCGGATGCTTTTACTTCAACCTTTTTTTCAAGATGACCTGGATGACTGAGAACCTTCAGAGACAAGTGTTATATCATGTTATGGAACCTAATTCTAAAATGCTTCATTGATATCATGTTTGTGCTTTGTGCTGTGTTTTCTCTTCACAAACAGACGTGCCTGAGTTTTTCCACACTCTTAAACTTTTCATCAGTCATTTGCATTTCAGGCGTCAGAACAAGCTGCTTTTATTTGATGCTGAAATATATTGCGAAACGGGAAATGTTGTATATTTAGACAGAACAATGAAATACAGCGAAATACAGAGTCAACAGGAGAAAAAGAGGAAGTGTTTGCTCAAACACCATCAGAGCCATGGAAGAACAGGGGGCCAACTCCAGAATGTTTTTTAAAAACAAACATCCACCGTCAAAACGTGAGTCACACTCCTGCTTCTTTCTATGTTTTATTCTGTTTTATCTTATTTTAATGTTCCTTTTCTAGTCTAAGAGGCAAAGGTGGATGTATTAAAACTGGGGCACCTTAAACTTCTACAAACTATGTCTATATTTCTGTTTAAGACTTCAAAGATTCATAAAGGTTTTATTGTTTTATTTGTACAAGACATACAGAAGAATCAAAATGCTGCTTCTCTCTCACCACAGTTTTGGGGACATGTATAAAAAATGAGAATAAAATAATAAAATACATTACCCAATTTAAAATATAAATAACATAAACACACTAATGGCAGTGCAAAGAACAGCTGCATTATTTAACAGCAGCAGTGCAAACGGTGACAGTAAAATGAAAAAACATTTGAGATATTGTGGGGAAAGGCACCTGAACTGACACTGCCTCACCTCCGTCTCTTTAATGCTTTTAATCAAGAAATATGTACATTTAGGGCATTTTCACAATAGAATGAATAAAACAATATGAAATATAACATTAATGTCACACATTAGTGAAGAAATATAAGCCTCCCCTGACCACACGTCCCTGGTGGAAACACAAGCCTCTTCAGAAGAAACTCAACTAAACTTAAACTGAACAATGGAAACTTTTTAAGTCTGTGGTGGTTTTCTTTTCTGTAAAAGACTAGAATAGGACTGGAAAATAAAAAAAATAATGCAAAAGGTGGAATAGGTCTGTCACTATCTAACTTTTCATTCAATGGAAATTAAACACTGGAGAATAAACTGTGATTTATTTGTGTTTTGGTGCAGTTTATGTGAAAGTTCTCGACCGTCACACGATGATAAACCTCAGTCCTGCAGCTCAGGCTCTGTGTGTTAGACTCTGTTGTGTTTTAAACTATAGAAGCTAATGGTCCTGTTCTATATATATTCCATAAAGGTGCTTACACGTGGATACAGCCCAATGCTCCAGTGTTTAGTCATAGCCACAGTCAAAAACTGTATGTCTTTACTTTGCAGCACTTCTTTCTTTTGGCAGAAGTTAACAGACATACAGCTGTATAACGCCACCTATTGGCTGGTTCTTACAAACCTGATGAAGAACCTGGTGAGAGTTACAGTTCTTCAGTTTCTTCGGTTTCTTCTCCACAGCCACAAGAGACACTGAACCATGTCATAATCTGAATGTAACCTTCTTTTTGTTCTGTTATTGTTGCTCTGGATATTTTCAAAGACTATTAGAGCTTATTTCCTGCTGTAAGAAAAACAACTTTTTACTGTTTAAATGATTTTCCTGACATCTCTGTTTTCTTCTAGTACACCACTACAGATAATACAATGTTCAACTTATTTATTTTCTCAGCTCAAATGGAAGAAGATGGGATTTATTGTAATTTGTCAGGTTAGATTACTGTAACGGCCTGCTCACTGGTCTCTCAAAACGAGGGTTAAGACAGCTGCAGCTTATTCAGAACGCGGCTGCTTGGGTTCTAACCAAAACCCAGAGAATGCTCAGAGAATAGACTTTAAAACAGCACTGCTGGTTTACAAGTCTCTAAATGGTTTAGCACCAGAATATATCTCTGACATGCTAGTTACTTATGAACCTCCTCGGACTCTGAGAACATCTGGGACAGGCCTTCTGCTCGTGCCCAGAGTTAGAACTAAACCTGGTGAAGCAGCGTTTAAGTTTCATGCAGCAAAAACCTGGAACAGCCTCAACTTTAACAATGTTCAAGGGGAGGTTAAAAACCTTCCTCTTTACCTCCGTCTACACTACAACCTAGAATGTTTTTTCTTTTATCTGCATTCTTCTTTTTAAAATGTTTTTAATTTTTTTCTCATGTTTCTTAATATAAATCTTGTAAATTGTCTTTTAGTCCTGTAAAGCACTGTGAGTTACCCAGTGTATGAATTGTGCTATATAAATAAAATTGCCTTGCCTTGCCTTGCCTAATACATTTTCACAAACAAACTAGACCCTGGTTCTGTTTGGTCTGATTCTGAACATGGTTCACTGGAGTCTTACTCCTGACAATTTGGGAAATTCCTTTGTCGTAGAAAGTGTTGGTCAGTCTCACCTCATGCAGGAGACTTTGTGTTTGTGAAAGAACCATAATGACCTCATATTTTCTGCTCCAACAGGAGATAAAAAGGCAGTTCTGGTGGTTGTCTGTGTGCTGCTGCTGGTGATGAGCATCGCTGCCCTCGTCTACTGTGAGTTTTAACACGAGTCGGTCGTTTAAAGGAGCCATGTTGGTTCAGTCAGAGGTTTATTGTTTCATTAAAGATTGCAGGTGGAGCAGTTTTTTTCTCACTAACTTGGGACATAAGCATATCCAGCCTGGTCAAAACAACTCTGCTCTGGAGCTTAGGGCCTCTGCTCGGATAGGCGTCCCAATGAGAGGCACCCTCTCTGGGGTGCCTCTAAAATCTACACGTAGTGATTATTTTTGAAAACTTTATTTTTGTTAAGCTGTTCAAAGGACTACGCAACTTCCGCACGAGGAAGACATTTTTGTAATTTCTTGCCAAATTAAGAGCTTTGCTTGAACCAACGAACGCTCACAGAAGCCAGGAAGTTGAGCCAAAGAAACAACTTCTAAGACTTTTTCAGTTGTCTAGCAACAATTTTTCAAAGACTCTAATCTGTTTCTGCCTGATGCCAACGGCAGAGATAGAGAGCTTTATACAGTAACGCCTTCACCTCACCTTCGCTCACGCCGCACAGCTAACCAGCTGGTCGCATCGTCACATGACAGACTTCTTGTAGAGCTGTACCTCGAACCCGGACGAACCGCGCCAGAGCTTTGAAGTGACCCTTTTGGACCTCTGACGAAAATCGAACTGGGCCACTACCAGCCAACAACAAGTAAGCCGCACGGTTGACAGAGCAGGGGTTTGGCATTCTAAACTGTATCTTAAGTCATTGGACCATCATCTACTCCCCTCTAAAATTCTGTAACTCTCCCTTAGTTAAATAACATAATTTAATTAGTCAAAACATCCTTTTACTCCACAAAGTTCTAATAAGCAAATGTCATTGTTTACTGTCAATCATTTCTGTGTTAATTAGGCCCGAGCCGGTGATAGCCGGGAGGGCCTATTGTTTTTGCTCGGATTTTTTTTTTTTTTATCTTTATTGTGACCAAATGATCCTAAATTTGACCCAGTGAACATGCACAAAAAGTCATTATATTGGTCCCAGACTTCAAGCTCGGCAAAAATGGTATGTATTTGAAGACGCCGAAAAAAAAATACGAAAAATGACTCAGTGGCGACCCCTACAAAATCAAAATACATTGGGCCTATGGAAAGTGAAAGTAACTTTTTTCCAACGTAGAAAAATGAAACTTGGTATATCCATAGGACACCTCAGGGCAAACAGAAAAGTCAATGACAGTCACACCCTAAACTTAACAGGAAGTCCGCCATGTGGGTGAAACGCGCCACTAAAATCGCACTTTGCAGAAAGATGCAAATCATTGTGTTTTAATCTAAATGGCCCCAAATTTGGTGAGTATCATCTAGACACGTGTGCCAACCAAAGTTGTGACTTTGTTGTTGATATCTTATCGGGTATGGGTGTGGCAAGCCTGTAACGAGGTGGCCATTTTTGTGAAAATAAACGTCTCTTAACTCTCAAACGCCTTCTCGGATCGAGTTGGACCCAAAAAGGCGTTTGTGCACATTCATGACCTGAACACAAAAATATGTAAATAAAAGGGTTATCTTTAGAAATGGCTCTCCAGCGCCCCTACAAACTTATAATGGACCCAAGAATTTAGTTTGTCATAGAGACATAAAATTTTGTACACACATCTCTTATGTCATGACGAGCATAAAAGCCAATGACAACCACCCCTATCTATAAATGTGTTGCCATAGCAACGCCCCAAAAATGTGAAAAAGTCAATGGGAAGTGAAATTTTTAGTTTGTTGTAGGCAAATAAAACTTGGTACACATCCACCATGGGCTTATGAACAAAAAGCCAATGGGGACCACACCCTATCACACACAGGAAGGCGGCCATTTTGAATTGAAAATGTGAACCGACTTAAAATACACCTCTTTTTAAAAGTACACAGAAAAAGCTGCTTCATTCCACAGACACCAAACTTGGGCAAAATGAGCTAAACACATGTATGTAAATGAGACAAGTGTTTTTCTAGACTTTTTGCTCGAGTTATATTTTTTTTATTATAATTCGGTATATATTTTTTATTATAATTTTTCTGTAAAATGATCCTCAATTTAACCCAGTAAACGAACAACTAAAAGTCATTTTTATTGGTCCCAGACTTCAAGCCTGGCAAAAATTTATGTATTTGAAGTCGCAGAAAAAAATACGAAAAATGACTCAGTGGCGACCCTACAAAATCAAAATACATTGGGCCTATGGAAAGTGAAAGTAACTTTTTCCAACGTAGAAAAATGAAACTTGGTATATCCATAGGACACCTCAGGGCAAACAGAAAAGTCAATGACAGTCACACCCTAAACTTAACAGGAAGTCCGCCATGTAGTGAAACGCGCGCCACTAAAATCGCACTTTGCGCAGAAAGATGCAAATCATTGTGTTTTAATCTAAATGGCCCCAAATTTGGTGAGTATCATCTAGACACGTGTGCCAACCAAAGTTGTGACTTTGTTGTTGATATCTTATCGGGTATGGGTGTGGCAAGCCTGTAACGAGGTGGCCATTTTTGTGAAAATAAAACGTCTCTTAACTCTCAAACGCCTTCTCGGATCGAGTTGGACCCAAAAAGGCGTTTGTGCACATTCATGACCTGAACACAAAAATATGTAAATAAAAGGGTTATCTTTAGAAATGGCTCTCCAGCGCCCCTACAAACTTATAATGGACCCAAGAATTTAGTTTGTCATAGAGACATAAAATTTTGTACACACATCTCTTATGTCATGACGAGCATAAAAGCCAATGACAACCACCCCTATCTATAAATGTGTTGCCATAGCAACGTCCCAAATATTTGGAAAAAGTCAATGGGAAGTGAAAATTTTAGTTTGTCGTAGGCAAATGAAACTTGGTACACACATCCACCATGGGCTTATGAACAAAAAGCCAATGGGGACCACACCTATCACACACGGGAAGGCGGCCATTTTGAATTGAAAATGTGAACCGACTTAAAATACACCTCTTTTTAAAAGAACTCAGAAAATAGCTGCTTCATTCCACAGACACCAAACTTGGGCAAAATGAGCTAAACACATGTATGTAAATGAGACAAGTGTTTTTCTAGACTTTTTGCTCGAGTTATATTTTTTTATTATAATTCGTATATATTTTTTTATCATATTTTTCTGCAAAATGATCCTCAATTTAACCCAGTAAACGTACAACTAAAAGTCATTTTTATTGGTCCCAGATTTCAAGCCCAGCTAAAAATTTATGTATTTGAAGTCCCCAAAAAAATACGAAAATGACTCAGTGGCGACCCTAGAAAAGTAAAATACATCGGGCCTATGGAAAGTGAAAGTAACTTTATTCCAATGTAGAAAATGAAACTTGGTACATCCATAGGACACCTCAGGGCAAACAGAAAAGTTTATTACAGCCATATCGTAAACTCAACAGAAAATCTACTATGTTGGGTGTAATGCGTGACCACCTAAATCGCACCCTTCTGTCTAAAGTCTAAACAGCTCCAAATTTGGTGAGTATCATCTAGACACGCAAAAAAAGTTATCAATTTGTTTTTGATACATTTGTGGCTGTGGTCGTAATGGGTCTGTGAAGAGGCAACCTTTGGGAAATAAATGCCATTTCCCAATTGCCAGGATCCTTCCTTTAGAGGAGGCCCCTCCAGAGCCACGGCTAGAGTCTTCGAAAACTCCTCAGAATCCTTTTACTGTGAAGTTTACGCTTTAAAGCACGAGTGCATGTGTCCCCGCGGTCTCAAGGGAGGCGAGGGCCTTTATCGCCGCTTGCGGCTTTAATTATTCTCATTATTTTTCAATAACTTCATCCATTGTGTCATCTTCCCCATCATTATCATTCATTGTTAAGTTTGTGTAATCTTTAATAAAACCCCATAAAACGTTAGAGATTTTCACTGCGTGTTTTCCTGTTTATCTAAGACATATTCAAAACAGAGAATTCTATTCCTTCAGATCAGAACATTATGAGACTAGATATATCAGTTTCCCAGGAACTTTAAAATCCTGGGTGGTGCCCTCAACGAGACAAAAACTTTAATAACAAAATATTAATTTACATAAATAGATATCCATATCCGCTACATTTTCTACACAGACTTTTCATCAGTATTCATTTGCATTCCAGGCGTCAGAACCGGCTGCTTTTATTTGGTGCTGAAATATTTTGCGTAAAGACAACAGTGGTATATTCAGACAGAACAATTAAATACAGTAAACTACAGACTCATCAGAAGAAAAAGAGGAAGTGTTTGCTCAGCTTCAGTGAAACTCCTGCTGTGCTCAGTGAGATCTCAGACACCATCAGAGCCATGAAAGAACAGGGGGCCAACTCTAGAGTGGATTTTAAAAACGAACATCCACCGTCAAAACGTGAGTCACACTCCTGCTTCTTTCTATGTTTGATTCTGTTTTATCTTAGTTTAATGTTCCTTTTCTAGTCTAAGAGGCAAAGGTGGATGTATTAAAACTGGGGCACCTTAAACTTCTACAAACTATGTCTATATTTCTGTTTAAGACTTCAAAGATTCATAAAGGTTTTATTGTTTTATTTGTACAAGACATACAGAAGAATCAAAATGCTGCTTCTCTCTCACCACAGTGTTTGGGACATGTAAAAAAAAATGTGAATAAAATAATAAAATACATTACACAATTTAAAATATAAATAACATAGACACAAATGGCAGTGCAAAAGAACAGCTGCATTATTTAACAGCAGCAGTGCAAACGGTGACAGTAAAATGAAAAAACATTTGAGATATTGTTGGGAAAGGCACCTGTACTGACCCTGCCTCACCTCTGTCTCTTTAATGCTTTTATTTAAGAAATATGTACATTTAGGGCATTTTCACAATAGAATGAATTAAACAATATGAAATATAACATTAATGTCACACATTAGTGAAGAAATATAAGCCTCCCCTGACCACACGTCCCTGGTGGAAACACAAGCCTCTTCAGAATAAACTCAACTAACCTAAACTGAAAAATGGAAACAAGACTTTTTAAGTCTGTGGTGGTTTTCTTTTCTGTAAAAGACTAGAATAGGACTGGACAATAAAAAATAATGCAAAAGGTGGAATAGGTCTGTCACTATCTAACTTTTCATTCAATGGAAATCAAACACTGGAGAATAAACTGTGATTTATTTGTGTTTTGGTGCAGTTTCTGTGAAAGTTCTTGACCGTCACACGATGATAAACCTCAGTCCTGCAGCTCAGGCTCTGTGTGTTAGACTCTGTTGTGTTTTAAACTTATAGAAGCTAATGGTCCTGTTCTATATATATTCCATAAAGGTGCTTCCAGACGCGTGGATACAGCCCAATGCTCCAGTGTTTAGTCAGTGCCACAGTCAAAAACTGTATGTCTTTACTTTGCAGCACTTCTTTCTTTTGGCAGAAGTTAACAGACATACCGCTGTATAACGCCACCTATTGGCTGGTTCTTACAAACCTGATAAAGAACCTGGTAAGAGTTTGAGGCTTCTTCAGTTTCTTCTCCACAGCAACAAGAGACACTGAACCATGTCATAATCTGAATGTAACCCTCTTTGTGTTCTATTATTGTTGCTCTGGATGATATTTTCTGACACAGATGATTAGAGCTTATGTCCTGATGTAAGAAAAACAACTCAACTTTAACTGTCTAATGTACAACACTGCAGCTGTAAAAAGGCAAAAGGGCATTGTTTTCCTGTTTAACTGATTTCCCTGACATCTCTGTTTTCTTCTAGTACACCACTACAGCTAATACAATGTTCAACTTGTTTATTTTCTCAGCTCAAATGGAAGAAGAAAGGATTTATTGTAATGTGGAAATGAAAGCCCCTGCCTCAGCCCTAAAATCAGCTCCAGATACAGGTGAGTCTGTGAGAGTATTGAAAGTATTCACCTGTAGCTATAGACTGTAATCTGTGTTAAACAAGTGTCTCTTACAGGAAGTTATTATTTTAACTATGTCCAATATATTTACACTACATTTACATTTATTCATTTCAGTGGCGGCTACTGGTCTGTCAGAGAGGGAAAGCTCATTGTCGGCCTACATCATAAAATTGTCTATTTATTTAAAAGTAAATTCTGCCCTACGTTCCTTTTCAAGAAAATGGTCTGTGACCCTGTCGTACCAACTAGGAGTCTTTTCAAGTGACTTGACCAGTGTCCTCTCAATGGCCAGCAGAGCTAGGCTGCTTAAACGGCCTTGGCCCATTGTGTTTCGGGTGTAGGACTTGAGTCGCTTTAAACAGGAGAAGCAGACTACACCTGCAGATGTAGCTCCAATTGTTGCCACTAATGAGAACAGTTTGTAAAGCTGAGGCATTGCACTGTCCAACTCCATGTCTTTAAGGAACATCAAGTAATCACACAGCTTTCCCCTGTTACCCTTCAAGTCCTGATTTGAATACAGGACTTGAAGTTCTGACCTCAGTCTTCCTGAATCAAAGTGATGGCCATAATAATAATAATAATAATAATAATAATAATAATAAACCACTTCTTCACCTCGGCCACTACCTAGAGTCCAATGGACCCCTGTCAGACCCCCTCCACCTCCTCCCAGACCAGCTCCTCCCAGACCAGCTCCAAAAGCCTTGACTAGCATCAAGGCTACTATCAGTGATTAGGACACTGAGGGCCTCTGCTGTTCCAGGACTTTTCGTCATAATAAACCACTTATCAACCTGAGGCCCTGGGAGAGAACACTCCCTCCTAGCTCCATAGCTACAGTCAGAAGTCACAGATTGAAGAAGAGAATAACAGTTAGATTGTATAATCAGACAAATCTGATTCAAATCCCCTGTAAACAGATAAAGTCAGGTCCTGCTCAAACAGACTTAAAACTTGCACTGTTCAATGTCAGGTCTTTGGGAAACAAATCTTTTTTAATTAATGATTTTATAACTTCAAATAAGCTTGATTTTATGTTTTTAACAGAAACATGGTTAGACAGCAGGACTGGAAATGCGGTCCTTATTGAATCCACCCCATCGAATTTCACATTTTTATTCAAAATACGGGAAAACAAAAAGGGTGGTGGTGTATGTGCCTTTCTTAGGGATAAAATTCTTATCCAGAAGCTATTACTTGGTGAGTTTTCATCATTTGAGTGTGTGTCATTCAAAATGGAGTTGAGGTTTTCTCCATCTATTTTATATGTAGTTCTTTACAAACCACAATGTTGTTGATCTGCCCTGCTGTTTAATTCTAAGTTTTTCCTCGTAAGGAACACTTTCAAATGGCTTCTCCAAAATCAGGTCGACAATATTAGCACCGTCTGCCATCGTGCGCAGTTTCACCCACGACGCTAGCCTAGCCTACTAACGTTATATGAATGAATGAATGAATGAATGAAGGAATGAATGAATGAACGATCTAAAAAAAAAATATTAAACTCTGTAAAACTGAAACAAGGAATGTGGTGTATAATTGTGTGAAATGTATGATGAAAATCAAGCAATTTGGCCAAGCAAATATCAAAGAAATAGGTTGCAGCAGTTTTTATTTCGACTGAACTTGAGAAATCCGCGATGGGACTGAGCGCGAATAGCTTCAGTGATTCCTTATAGTACAGAATCGCTGTCAGTCAAAAGGAGATGCAGTCTTTCGACAGGACCCTCCAATCATCACGCAGAAGCTCGGAGTCCGGGCCAGCCCACTCCCCATTCACCCCCAGAGACGCTGAGCGTCCGTGGGCGGGACATAATCGCAGCGTTTATCCAATGACCGCCTAGTTTCGAAGCGCTGAAAAACGTTCAAAGCAGCCCCATTGAAGTCAATGGACGCTGGGCTTCAATAGGGAAATGCACTGTGACGCTGCGGGAATGTATGAGAAGGAAATCGAGTCAGCCGACCTGCTATATGTAACTGATTCTGAACGAACTCGTCTTTGAGATGAACGTTTTCTAACGCATTTTTAGTCAATAAAATGTTAATACAATAGTACATATTTGACCATTAATTTTGTGACATTATAAGGGAAGCCGAGCTTCCCTTGCAGTCTTAAAGAAATCGCCTCTGATTCATTTAGCTTTTATCCAAAGCGACTTACATTGTTCTAATGTAATTACCAGTGTTACAGCCACTGGAGGCAAGGTGGGTTAAGTGTCTTGCCCAAGGACACAACGACAGTATGAACCACCTACCTTCCGGTTGAAGGACGACCGCTCTACCCACTGAGCTACTGCCGCCCCACTGAGTTGGGTCTGAGTTTTCTCACTTCCTGGATTTAATAAACCAAAGTATCTTGAAATGCATTTTCACAAACAAACTAGACCCTGGTTCTGTTTGGTCTGATTCTGAACATGGTTCACTGGAGTCTCACTCCTGACAATTTGTGAAAGTCCTTTGTCGTAGAAAGTGTTGGTCAGTCTCGCCTCATGCAGGAGATTTTGTGTTTGTGAAAAAAACATAATAACCTCATATTTTCTGTTCCAACAGGAGATAAAAAGGCAGTTCATGGGAGAGACTTCTATGTTCTGGCAGCAGTTCTGGTGGTTGTCTGTGTGCTGCTGCTGGTGAGCATCGCTGCCCTCGTCTACTGTGAGTTTTAACACGAGTCGGTCGTTTAAAGGAGCCATGTTGGTTCAGTCAGAGGTTTATTGTTTCATTAAAGATTGCAGGTGGAGCAGTTTTTTTCTCACTAAGCTGGGACTTAAGCATATCCAGCCTGGTCAAAACAACTCTGCTCTGGACCTTAGGGCCTCTGCTCGGATAGGCGTCCCAATGAGAGGCACCCTCTCTGGGAAGTGAACCAGAGCTGTGTAGACCACTCTTTTGTAGCCCATCTGCCCCTGGCTCCATCCACATTTAAAAGGCAGCTTATAACAACTTTAGCACGGCCCAGCTGTCTCATCAAAGCCTCCAGCCTAAGAGCACTGCTTGTCTTTCCAACCTCAGGGCCTCTTTTCTAGGCTAGAAGCTGCACCAAGACCTCCCTCATTAAAAATATAAAATATAAAAATGACAATGTGTGACCTTTTAGACCCCTGGACACCTCTGACACCTGGAAACCCACCTTTAAGCCCTTTCCAGTATCTCCACCAAGCCCTGAGGCAGTAGGAGTTTTGTGCCTCTGGTACCCCACATATAAGTGTCTTTGTGGTCCTTGTACCCCATTCAGGAGTTAGGGCTACATTCTGGACAGAGGACAGACCACCAGCACCAGGCACACAGCCTCTGCTACTTTTCCCACCCTCAGGCCACCTTGGCCCAGGCTACACAGGTCCAGTAGTACTGCCCAACACATTACATTTTTCTGCCTACAGTACCCCATGCACATGGAGGGTCCTCATTGAAGGGGAGGAGGTCAAGCCGTAGCCTGGCCCACACCAGGCCCTTGGCTTGACACTTTTTTATTTTATTTTATTTAAGCTGTAAAATGTTTGGATAAAGAGCTTTCAATTGATCCAAGCAAGTGTTTTTCTCTGCTACGTACAAAACACTTTGCATCAAATGTCTGAACTTCGATTCCTCTCATACTGAGCAGGATTCTATTGCAACAACGCACCATCAGTAGAGACAACTGAGCTGAGGGATCATACCACCCAAGAGTTGTACTTTTGTTTGTTCAGCCATGCTCACTGACATGGTTTCAAAATTGCCACTGCACCGCAGGGGGCCAGGTTGTGGGTGGTGTAAATTCAGGTAGCCCATGTTCCTAAAGAAATGGGATTCTTTTTCCCAGCAAACGCTTGACCAATGCCGAGCTTTGAGTCCCCTCGGGCAGGGGTGGCTCTTAGTCAGGTTTAGAGAAAAGTTTCTTCCGGAGGCATTCCCCCAACCGCGTGCAGTGGCCGACCACAGAGGGGGCTTGTCAAATGCCACCTGGGACAGACAGGGCGGCTCGGTCTCGCTTTTAACGGTCAGAAGGGAACTCGCTGTGTCACTTAGATCGGAATTATTTTTGTCCCAAACTGGCAAGATGAAACACCACAATCCACTACAATAAAAATAAAACAAAATCAATCTTTTAAAAATGATGATCCCCTACAAAAAAAATAAATTCTAATTCGCATTTGATAAATGAAAAAATTACCATAGGTGTATTAATATAACATCCCATACTTGATTATAAACCATGCAAAAGTATAAACCATAAAACACTTAAATGAATAACCAAATAGGTATACAAAAATAAAACACATAACATCAAAAATATTACACTACATAAAAAACTCTTCACAGCCCCCGTCCGGTCCAGGAGTCGAAACCCTGTGCCTCGACTAAACAATTAACTAAGGTCACAAAATCACCATGACCTTTATACTGTATGGTGCTGCTGACTAATCTTTACAAAAAACATGCTCTTTGCTTTATTTTTTGAACTGATTGTAATCTTCTGAAAGCCTTCATTGGTTCGAGCGGAAAAAAGAATTTTCATTTTCTCTGCTTTCTTTAAATCCAGACTGTCAGCCGTGTCTCAGTGGATGGATCCTCTTCAAGGACCACTGTTACTTCTTCTTTAATGAGAAAGAACACTGGAAACAGTGGGACCAGAGTCGTACGTACTGTAAAGATCTAAACCCCATCTCAGACCTGGTGGTTATAGAGTCACTGGAGGAACAGGTGAGCTCAGATTTTCTATAAAACAAGTCTGAGTAAAAGTTAAGTGGAGTAACTTCTGTTTGGTGTCATTTACAGGTGTTCATTTATACTCATACACAATATTACTTTGATAAGTTTCATGGATTTTGGATTGGTTTGTCTCAAAACGCCAACAACCGCTGGGTCTGGGTCGATGGACAGAGAGACACTCTGGGGTGAGTCGAGTCATTTACAAATTACACTTAAGTTACAAAAATAAACTAAGATGACAGGACTTCTCTGAAGTCCAAGATGAAAGATTGAAAATGGATTTTAGGTAAAGCTGATGCTGTAAAGTATGGGTTGGACACACATTTTCTTTACATGTTGCATTAAAATCACAGTCTTTCAGTGGATCTCAACATAATGCAGACAATAAAAATTCTGAGCAAAAACCCATTGAGTTATAAGGACATGGCCTTTCACACGGGGGACCCAGGTTCGAATCCCCCTCGGGGTGCTATCCAGTGTGGGTCCTTAGGCAAGACCATTCGCGCTACTGCCTACCTCATAATGATGAGTGACAATAAATGCTATGAGAAGCCGGCTCAGACGTCGCCCGGCCAAACAAGGTCTGCGTCAGGTGTTGGGGAACCAGAGCAACTTGATGACAAATGGGCTACTGGAACAAGACGGAGATGGGCGAGATGCGATAACAAGGCTCTGTTGGAATGCTACTACTCCAGTAACCCTAGTCAGAGGGGTTACATGAAGAGAATGTGGGATGAATGGTTACTACGAAACCCACAATCCAGGCTTACATCAAGCAACTAGTAGCTCAGTGTTCCAACATCCACAAGCGCAGCTGCTATCACAACTTGAGATTGACGAGATACAACACAAAAAAAAATGCTACGGCAAGGGGGAGCCAGGACGCAAGGTCAGAGGGGAGCCAACAGGTGCTCCCAACCGGAGATTGGGTATGAAGCCCCAACAATTGAAATAACGCTGAACGAGGCAGCGACTGACCTGAAAGACAAGATCATGGCGAATGAAGGCAAGGCAACCCCGACGCCAATTACAACGGCTAAGTGAAGTACCATCAGAAAGTCTCCTAGAAGATGTGAATACAGCATTGAGTGCGATCCCTACCACATCCATCACTGAAACCAATGAGCTGCTATACACATCCGCAGCAGTGATCCTCGAGATGCTTGGCTATAAGAGCAACCATGGGAGCCATGAGAAACAGTACCCCCCCATGGAAACAAAGGCTGGAGGCTAAGATCAAGCAGACACGTAGAGAAGTAAGCCAACTGACAGAGGCCAAGAAAGGTGCAATGAGAAAACCGGTACCCAAGAGGTACAACCAGATGCCCATACCTGAAGCACTTGAAACTGCCAAACAAAGGCTCCAAGCCTTGGCCAGCCGCCTAACGAGGTACACGAGAGAGAACGAAGCCAGAAGAATAAACCGGCTGTTCGCAACTCAACCTGCAAAAGTGTACGCTCAATGGCAGGGTAATAACAGCAGAGCAGACCCTCCAAGGCTGGAAACTGAACAATACTGGAAAAGTATATGGGAGAGGGAGGCATCACACAACAGCGATGCACAGTGGCTGGTGGCTCTGAGAGAGGACCACAGCAACCTCCTGAACAGAATCCAGTTACCATCACAGTGGCAGACATCCAAGAAAGACTCTCAGGTATGAAAAACTGACAGCACCGGGCCCTGACAGGATCCACACCTACTGGCTAAAGAAGCTCACTGCACTCCACGAGCGCCTTGCAGCACAAATGAACCAGCTGCTAAGGGATGGACGCACCCTGAATGGCTTACAGAAGGGCGTGCAATCCTGATCCTGAAGGATCCCACAAAGGGTACAGTCCCATCCAACTATCGGCCAATAACCTGTCTCCCCACAACATGGAAGCTCATGTCAGGCATCATTGCGGCTAAGATAAGTGGGCACATGGATCAATACATGAGCAAAGCACAGAAGGGCATCGGCAAAGAAACCAGAGGAGCTAAACACCAACTCCTGGTTGACAGAACAGTCACCCAAGACTGCAGAACCCGACACACCAACCTGTGCACTGCCTGGATTGATTACAAGAAAGCATATGACTCAATGCCACACACATGGATCACTGAATGCTTGGAGATGTACAACATCAACAGGACTCTAAGAGACTTCATTGCAAACTCAATGAGGCTGTGGAAAACCACCCTTGAGGCCAATGGCAAGCCACTTGCACAAGTATCCATCAAATGTGGCATATACCAAGGATATGCTCTATCCCCACTGCTGTTCTGCATAGGCCTGAACCCCCTCAGCCAAATAATCGACAAGACTGGCGATGGATACCGACTCAGGAATGGGGCCACCATCAGTCACCTCCTCACATGGATGACATCAAGCTATACGCTAAGAGTGAGCGGGACATCGACTCACTGATCCACACCACCAGGATCTACAGCTCTGACATTGGGATGTCATTCGGGCTTGAAAAGTGTAGTCGAATGGTGACGAAAAGAGGGAAGGTAGTCCACACAGAAGGAGTCTCACTCCCAGAAGGAACAATAGCAGACATTGAGGATGGTTACAAGTACCTTGGAATACCACAGGCAAATGGCAACCTCGAAGAGGTAACAAGGAAAACAGCAACTGCCAAATACCTCCAACGAGTAAGGCAAGTCCTAAGAAGTCAGCTCAATGGCAAGAACAAGGCACGGGCAATAAACAGCTACGCCTCTGCCAGTGATCAGATACCCTTGGGAATAATAAGGTGGCCAAAGGAAGAGATACAGATCACAGACGTTAAGACACGAAAGCTCCTCACCATGCATGGAGGGTTCCACCCCAAATCCAGCACCCTGAGACTGTACGCTAGCCGTAAAGAAGGCGGCCGTGGACTAGTAAGTGTGAGAGCCACTATCCAGGATGAAACATCCAAGATCCACAAGTACATCAAAGATAAGGCCCCAACAGATGACGTGCTCAGTGAATGTCTCAGGCAATGGGTAACAGAGGAAGAGGAGCTGGAGGAGGGACCATCATGGGAGGACAAACCCCTACATGGGATGTACCACCGAACATAACTGAAGTGGCTGATATCAAGAAATCCTACCAATGGCTAGAACGGGCCGGACTGAAGGACAGCACAGAGGCACTCATCATGGCTGCACAGGAGCAGGCCCTGAGCACCAGAGCAATAGAGGCCCAAATCTACCACACCAGACAAGACCCAAGGTGTAGGCTGTGCAAACAGGCCCCTGAGACAATCCAACACTTAACTGCAGGGTGTAAGATGCTGGCAGGGAAAGCATACATGGAGCGCCATAACCAAGTGGCTGGCATAGTGTACAGGAACATCTGTACGGAGTATGGACTGGAAACCCTGAGGTCAGTGGGAAACACCTCCAAAGGTGGTAGAGAATGACCGAGCCAAGATCCTGTGGGACTTCCAGATTCAGACTGACAGAATGGTAATGGCGAACCAACCAGACATTGTGGTGGTGGACAAACAGCAGAGGAAGGTTGTTGTGGTTGACGTGGCAATACCAAGTGATTGCAACATCAGGAAAAAGGAACATGAGAAACTAGAGAAATACCAAGGGCTCAGAGAAGAGCTGGAAAAGGCTTGGAAGGTGAAGGCGACAGTGGTGCCTGTGGTCATCGGAGCACTCGGGGCAGTAACCCCCAAACTGGAAGAGTGGCTACAGCAGATCCCTGGAAGAACACCAGACATCTCGGTCCAGAAAAGTGCAGTACTAGGAACAGCTAAGATACTGCGCAGAACCCTCAAGCTCCCAGGCCTCTGGTAGAGGACCCGAGCTCGAAGGAAGAGACCACCCGCGGAGGGTGAAGGACAAAGTTTTATATATATATATATATGTGTGTGTGTGTGTGTGTGTGTGTATTTTAATAAATTTTACAATTTATTAAAATACTGTAGTTTATTGAACAATATAACAATGTTCTATTGTGAAATGCAGAATAAACCCTGCTGTCAACCTATCGGTCTCTTGTGTTCTTTTTTCAGGGTTTACATTCTCATCCCTCTCAGGCAAGGGAGCCTGGTCCAGAGCAGGTTTAAGCTCAGGTTTAGCTCAAACATTTAAATAATCAAAAAACATTTATCATTAAAGTAAGTGTAAACACACTCATTTTAGATCTGATGTTTAATTAGATTAATTATTTTACTAATCACTAGAACATCAAATAAATATTCAGACAAATGATAAATTACAAGATAAATTATTATCCAGGCTACATAAGATTAAGGGTATTATAATTCTAAATATAAATGTGTGTATTTTACATGTTTGTGGATCTCTTCGGCTATTTTTATAGTGTTCTTTTTCTGGAGATGTGTAAAGTGAAAGACAAAGTCACTTTTTGTGGAGTGTTTCTTTATTTAACCCGAGTCAATAACAGATTAAAGAACAGTGGCAACAAAAGTGTGTGAACCTTTTGGAATTTAATTTTTTTCTGAATAAATTTGTCTTAAAATGTGATCTGATCTCAATCTATAGATTGTAAATAAACATGGATGTTATCCGCCCATTGGTCCCCTATTCACCAATATTGTCATTACAACAGGGCAATAAAATGGTGGTTACATTCGGGCTTTTACTCCATAGTAAAACAATAGTTTTCAGATAGCATTTAATCAAAAATTATTTTTATTATTAATTATTATTAATTTCTGCTTTTGGAGCCTGCCCTCTGGTGGACGGAGGTATATTGCTGTATATTGCCGTATGGCGGACTTGAGGACCGTTTAAGAGGTTCCATGAGAGAGGCTTGTCTTAATCTACTTGGTTGATTGTTTAGTACAGACTATTGGTGTGCGGATTGATACAAAAATATTGATACCTCCAATACCAGATTTATTTGTTCCAAGATTGATTATCGTATTAAAATATCAATATTTTACTATTTTAGGGTAGATTGGTAGGAACTACTTCTTTTTCCGCCTGTCGTAGCCTAGTCATATGCAAAATATACGTGAGAATTGCAGCACGCTGCTCACTCACGCACTCCAGTTAACAACAACGACTGAAAGAGTAGATCATTTACATAGGGTAGGTCTCATTAAAATATACAAAGTGCTTGCAGTAAACAGCCACTGTGGGCTGATGTCTGGTATTGTCTTGTAGACTGTATGACGCAACAAATTGAAATACAGTACCTTTTTTTGTTCAGAGTATCGGTATCGGATTGGTATTGCCAATATCAACCTGCATTTTACTTGGTATCAGATCGGAAAGGAAATCAGTAATATTGAGCAGCACTAGTGCCGACGCCACCTGTTTAACATGAAGGCGCTTTATGATCCCACTGATCCAGACCAGGATTGTTAGGTTTTGTCTAACTGGGTAGAAGAGACATATCTGGGGTCTGTTCAACTGGGTTCATAAGACCCAGGATAAAAACACCTGCAGAAGGTTTTAACAGAAATGATGACAAAATGAGTCAGACTTACCAAAATAAATCTATCTTATTGTGTTAGCTAGTTTTATGGAACAGCTAAGCCCTCTGGACTTAAGTAAAAGTCGGGTTGATTGGAGATTGGAGCCAAGCGGGTATTGTCTAAAAACTCCGCCCACTCACTCAGGGTGTGGTCGCGGGGAAAAGAAACAAAACAGGAGAGCCAGTGTCACACTTGTCCAGGTGTTACACTGTTTAAAGCAGGGGTGTCAAACTCATTTTAGTTCAGGGACCATATACTTCCCAATTTGATCTGAAGTGGGCCTAACATGTAAAGTATACATAATAACCTCAAACTAAAAACAACGCTACATTTTTTTGTTATGAGCAAAGAAGTACAATGACATTATTATGTCAGTGCTCACATCAATTGTAAACTGAAAAAGGCTGATGTTGGCAATAGCCTTCAGCTGTATGTTTTCACAAACTCTCACAATATGGCCTTGATGCTAAAGCTATTTTGCAAGTAGCTAATTGTTAAAATAATTTTCGTTCAGATTAATGAGGAGACGATGGAGACTGTATATAATTAAAAATGATGGTCAGGTTTAATTCTTGCAAGAATGAAGCAAAAGTACAAACATGTCACAAGTGGTACAGGCTGAGGTTTGCTTAAAAAAGTAAACAATACATGAGATTTTATATCCACCAGTACACAGTGTTTAGGAGGCGTGTGTTCTCGCTTTCACATGACAGGTTCCCAGAGGCCAGATGTTGCTGGCTATGTCTAGGTCTATGTTTGGATTAGCATGAAGGATAGGACATGAGCAGAAGGAAGCAATAATAATAAAATATTTAGAATTCCTATAACACTAACTGTCACTGCTGCATCACTGATTTCTCAGCTACAAGTAAAAACAGACTGTTTCCTCAGACTAATGCAAACAGTTAATTTATCTGTTGTTGTATTTTTCTCCAGGATGAGTTTCAAAGTGGAGCTGAATATTAGATTCTCTGGAACTGAAACTGGGTACAAACACCCTAAAGACACGACCCCCCCAAAAAAACAGTATTATGGTCTATGCGGTTCAGTTAAGAGTGCAGAGAGTAAAATTGTTCTTTTTGGGTCCAAGGGCCACAGACAGTTTGTGAGACAACCCCCAAACTCTAAATTCAAGCCACAGTTTACAGAGAAGACAGAAAAGCAAGCATCATTTTATTTTATTTATAGTTATATTTATATAGCGCCTTTCCAGAGCTCAAGGACGCTTTACATATCAATTATTTATTCACTCCACAGTCACACACTGGTGGTAGTAAGCTACATCTGTAGCCACAGCTGCCCTGGGGCAGACTGACAGAGACGTGGCAGCCATTCCGCGCCTACGGCCTCTCCGACCAACACCTTCAACATTCTTACACATTCATACGAGGCAAGGTGGGTTTAGTGTCTTGCCCAAGGACACAACGACAGTATGAACTGTGGGGAGAGCGGGAATCGAACCTACTACCTTCCGGTTGAAGGACGGCCGCTCTACCACTGAGCTACTGCCGCCCCATCATCATGCCATCATGATATGGGCATGTTTCTCCTACTATGGTGTTGGGCCTGTTTATCGCATACCAGGAATCATGGATCAGTTTGCATTTGTTAAAATACTTGAAGAGGTCATTTAGCCTTATGCTAAAGAGGACATGCCCATTCAAATGTTTGTTTCAATAATGACCCCAAACACACACTAAACGAGCAAAGTCTTAGTTCCAAACCAACAAAATTAATGTTATGGAGTGGCCAGCCCAATCCCAGGACCTTAATCCAATCGAGAAGCTGTTTCTGAAGCAAAACCAAGAAATGTAAATGAATTGTGGAATGTTGTTAAAGAATCATGAAGTGGAATAACAGCTGAGAGGTGACACACAGATGTAAAGCAGTTTTAAAAAACTGTGGTCATACAACTAAATATTAGTTTAGTGATTCACAAGATTGCTAAATCCTAGAAACAAAAACGTTTGTACAAAATAGTTTTGAGTTTGTACAGTCAACGGCAGACACTGCTATTTCTTTGAACACACGCCTTTCAACTAATTGCCCAATTGCACAGCCTTAAGAGCGTGCATATCATGAATGCTGGGTCTTGTTTGTTTTCTGAGAATCTACTGCACCTACTGGTAACTTGTTTGCCATTTAGTAATAAAGAATATACTAAAAACCTGGATTTTTCTGGTTAGTCACATTGTACTGCTATTATTTTGAACAATACTGTATGTTGGAGAAACAAAACAACAGCTTCACAAGAGGATGTATCAGCACAGAAGAGCCAATCCTGGAGGACCTGAGTCTGCAGTCCCAATCTTGACCAGAGAGGCCAGATGGTTCGAGAGAGGGGTGAAGGAAGACATTTTCTGTTAAAACAGAGAAGCCCTCTCTGAACAGTGGAGTAGGCCTCAGATACCACCTGCCAGCCATTTACAACTGTGTTTTAAAAAAACAAAATCGAAACAGTACCACACTGCCCTTTCAACGCTCAGCCTGGTCCAATCAGAGTTAGTTTCAGGTCAAACCCCTCCCTCTAGAAATAAAGCTCACTTCTCATCAGTTGAACTCAGAATTTATATTAGACATAGAATTTAAGTCTTTTGGAATTAAGAGACAAAACATCGTCACGTTGAAACCTACGTCCAGATGCCTTGTCTTTAACCTTTTCTGAAGTTTAATTAAAAGTTATTATGTTATTATTTTACTGGTCCAGCCCACTTCAGTTCAAATTGGGCTGAATAGGTGAGGTCTGTCTAAGGTTAGTCAGTTGTCTTTTGCCAAAACTATCTTGTTAATTCATTCATTTATGTTCAAAAGCACAACTCCAGTGGTAAATCCTGTTTTTATTTTATTTTCTATTCTTGTTGTCTTTAGAGCCTTGATATAATTAGGCGTCATGTTATGGTCTCCTAATTCTAAAATGCTTCATTGAGATCATGTCTGTGCTTTGTGCTGTGTTTTCTCTTTACAAACAGAGGTGTCTGAGTTTTTCCACACAGTCAAACTTTTCATCAGTCATTTGCATTTCAGGCGTCAGAACAAGCTGCTTTTATTTGGTGCTGAAATATTTTGCATAACGACAACAGTGGTATATTCAGACAGAACAATTAAATACAGTGAACTACAGAGTCATCAGAAGAAAAAGAGGAAGTGTTTGCTCAGCTTCAGTGAAACTCCTGCTGCGCTCAGTGAGATCTCAGACACCATCAGAGCCATGGGAGAACAGGGGGCCAACTCTAGAGTGGATTTTAAAAATGAACATCCACCGTCAAAACGTGAGTCACACTCCTGCTTCTTTCTATGTTTGATTCTGTTTTATCTTAGTTTAATGTTCCTTTTCTAGTCTAAGAGGCAAAGGTGGATGTATTAAAACTGGGGCACCTTAAACTTGTACAAACTATGTCTATATTTCTGATTAGGACTTCAAAGACTCATAAAGGTTTTATTGTCGAACAGGTTTCTCTCTCACCACAGTGTTTGGGAAGCATAATATAAATGTGAATAAAATAATAAAACTTTTAAATATATAATAAATTAAATACACAAATGGCAGTGCAAAGAACAGCTGCATTATTTAACAGCAGCAGTGCAAACGGTGACAGTAAAGTGAAAAAACATTTGAGATATTGTGGGGAAAGGCACCTGCCTCACCTCCGTCTCTTTAATGCTTTTAATCAAGAAATACATACGTTTAGGTCATTTTGACAATGGCATGATTAAAACAACATGACATATAACATTAATGTCACACATTATTGAAGAAATATAAGCCTCTGGTGGAAACACAAGCCTCTTCAGAATAATCTTAACTAAACTTAAACTGAACCAGTGGAAACAAGGCTTTTAAAGTCTGTGGTGATTTTCTTTTCTGTAACAAGACTAGAATAGGACTGGACAATAAAAAAAATAATGCAAAAGGTGGAATAGATCTGTGACTGTCTAATAAACTGTGATTTATTTGTATTTTGGTGCAGTTTCTGTGAAAGTTCTTGACCGTCACACAATGATAAACCTCAGTCCTGCAGCTCAGGCTCTGTGTGTTTTAAACTTATAGAAGCTAATGGTCCTGTTCCATATATATTCTGTTATTGTTGCTCTGGATGATATTTTCTGACACAGATGATTAGAGCTTATGTCCTGATGTAATAAAAAACTCATTTAACTGCCTAATGTACAACACTGCAGCTGTAAAAAGGCAAAAAGCCATTGTTTTCCTGTTTAACTGATTTCCCTGACATCTCTGTTTTCTTCTAGTACACCACTACAGCTAATACAATGTTCAACTTATTTATTTTCTCAGCTCAAATGGAAGAAGATGGGGTTTATTGTAATGTGGAAATGAAAGCCCCTGCCTCAGCCCTAAAATCAGCTCCAGATACAGGTGAGTCTGTGAGAGTATAAAAAATATTCACCTGTAGCTATAGACTGTAATCTGTGTTAAACAAGTGTCTCTTACAGGAAGTCATTATCTAAACTATGTCCAATATATTTACACTGAGTTGGGTCTGTTTCCTTTTTTCTCACTTCCTGGATTTAATAAACCAAAGTATCTCTAAATGCATTTTCACAAATGAACTAGACCCTGGTTCTGTTTGGTCTGATTCTGAACATGGTTCACTGGAGTCTTACTCCTGACAGTTTGTGAAAGTCCTTTGTTGTAGAAAGTGTTGGTCAGTCTCACCTCATGCAGGAGACTTTGTGTTTGTGAAAGACCCATAATAACCTCATATTTCATTTTCCAACAGGAGATAAAAAGGCAGTTCTGGTGGTTGTCTGTGTGCTGCTGCTGGTGATGAGCATCGCTGCCCTCGTCTACTGTGAGTTTTAACACGAGTCAGTCGATTAACCTGTTGTAACCTGTTTAAAGCTTTAATTATTCTCATGTCTGTTTGTCTGTTTAACCACAACTGTCTTACTGTACACCCACTTTGATTATTTATATAAAAGCATTGAATGGCACTGAAATACTGTGAATTTAAGACCAAAACGAGTTGAAGCACCTTCACTGGACAGAACTCTAAACATCTTAAAAAGTGTTTGGGAGTTTGCTGTATTTTGTAAAATATGCAACTTGCCTTGATGACACTCCCAAACTCACACATGCCTAACGGCAAAGATGTTTTAATGATTCAATTCAGCCTGTTTTCATCAGGCATATGACTAAAGTTCAGGTATAAGCTTAAGTGATATGACACCTGAGATAAAAACTGTAGCCTACACTGTGAATTAGAAACACATACAGCAAAAAAACACCAAAGCTTTGTTACAATTGCCATCAACAGAACTGTGTATGATTACTCACCAAATGAAATCCATGAAATCCATTTTCATTTGTGTCTTTTTCTGAGGAAATGTCCTGTATTTCCACGTAAAGATCACTCGGATTTAGAGGTTTGTGCGGATGGTCTCAAAAGGGCAATAAATATGCGTTTGCTTAATTCATTAGCCCTTCTGTGGTAGAACAACAACTGAGAACCCACCTTAAAGCTCTTTCTAGCCTCTCCGCCAAACCCTGAGCTAGCAGACGGGGCAGCTCGGTTTTGCTTCCAACTGGGGAGGCAAACTCGCATTGCGCAGGAACCGTCCGCCTGGAACCAGGAAGAGGCCCTGCAATGGCGAGTCACATAAGTCCATCCACCAGCGATCAGGATCGGACACATTAGAACCGCAGTTTTGCCCTCTCTACGTTTTTGAAAACCAGGTTCCTGGAATACTCCTGGCAGCCCATTGGGTCATGCGGGGGAAAGCACCCCTGAAAAATGAGTGTGAGCTTTAAGAACTCTGCACACCTCTCACACCTGGGAACCCACCTTTATGCTCTCTTCAGTCTCTCAACCCAGCGCCGAAGCAAAAACATTACAAAGCGCTTACAGGCCGTCCATTATTCATTCACTCCACAGTCACACACTGGTGGTGGTAAGCTACACTGTAGCCACAGATGCCCTGGGGCAGACTGACAGAGACGTGGAAGCCATTACACATTCATATGAGGCAAGGTGGGTTAAGTGTCTTGCCCAAGGACACAACGACAGTATCAATTGTGGGGAGAGCGGGAATCGAACCACCTACCTTCCGGTTGAAAGACAACCGCTCTACCCACTAAACAACTGCCACTAGAAGAGAGTAAAAAAAAACATACATACATTATGTTTTTTTTCTTCCTGCTCTTGAGTAAAACATGTGTTATGACACATTCTAACAGAAATGACCTCTGAAGAACAGGCTTTATTATTAGGCATTTCTCACATAAAAGGAGTCGAACCACTGTGGCTCCACAAAAATATTAACTAAGGTCACACAATCATGACCTTTATACTGTATTGTACTGCTGACTAATCTTTACGTCGCTTTATTTATGAACTTTAAACAATCACACTACAGCAGTGGAACAATATCCAGACCTGAAAAAGACCTGTTCCTTCTCTCTGTAGTGGCCATAACGATGACCAATCAGAGAGCAGAAAACGAGAAGCTTACGTCTGAGCACGGGGCCCAGGACCATAGCAAACAGTGGGACAACCATCAGAACAACAACGAGCAGAAGTCTGAGCTGGAGAACCAGGACCTGAGCCGACAGAGGACAGTGAGTCATCATGATGTTCGAAGAACAGCTTCTGTCCACAAAAACGTGAGTCCTGGCTGATTGTAATCTTCTGAAAATCCTCATTAGTTCGAGTGGATAAAAGAAACTAAATCTCCATTTCTCTGCTTTCTTCAAATCCAGAGTGTCAGCCGTGTCTCAGTGAATGGATTCCCTTCAAGGACCACTGTTACTTCTTCTTTAATGAGACATCATCCTGGAAACAGTGGGACGAGAGTCAGACGTACTGTAAAACTCTAAACCCCATCTCAGACCTGGTGGTTATAGAGTCACCGGAGGAACAGGTGAGCTCAGATTTTCTTTAAAACAAGTGTTAAGTGCCGGTGCACCTTTCTTTTCTTTTTCTTCTTTATATTATGTAGTAATTTTGTTAATTGTTTATCTTCTTTGTATCTTTTATATTAGGTGGTTTTCATAGTTTAGATATTTTAGATGTTTAGATGTGTTTTAGGCTCATTAGAGTATATATAAGTCACCTGAGTAGGCTCGCTCGCTCTCACTCGCTTCCGCCTCAGCTGTTCCGGTGACAACGCTGTTGAGCGCCGCCGGCTTGCTCCATGCTCTGTAGTTTTTGTTAGCCTAGCCTTGTTTTTGTTTGGCCTGGGATCCGGCTGTCTGATTTCTCGTTCTTTATTTTGTTCAGGTTAGTAATGGGGGTTTGTGTTGTGTAGGGAGGTTGGCCCGGGGTCGCTTCTTCCTTTATGTTCTGTTTGGCCGGCTCACCAGGTCCACCTTTTCTTTGATACTTTTCAGTCTTTTTGGGGTTTTGGAGTTTTTTTAAATAACTCTAAAGAGTAAAACATCAAGATAAAACAAAAGCTTAACAGTCTAAAAATAAATTAATAAAAACAAAATTTGAAATTAACTGTTTTTCCTCCTGTGTCCTCTTTTAAATATGTTTGACTCTTTTGGGCCGTAACACAAGCCTGAGTAAAAATAAAGTGGAGTAACTTCTGTTTGTTGTCATTTACAGGAGTTCATTTATAATCATACACAGTCGTACTTTGATATGTATCATGGATTTTGGATTGGTTTGTCTCAATACGCCAACAACAGCTGGGTCTGGGTCGATGGACAGACAGACACTCTGGGGTGAGTCGAGTCATTTACAAAATAAACTAAGATGACAGGACTTCTCTGAAGTCCAAGATGAAAGATTCAAAATAGATTTTAAGTCGAGCTGATGCTGTAAAGTATGGGTCGGACACACATTTTCTTTACATGTTTCATTAAAATCACAGTCTTTCAGTGGATCTTAAAATAATGCAGACAATAAAACCCATTCTGATCAAAAATCCATTGAGTTATTTTAACCTAAGCCTATAAGTTACATCTTCATATGACATGACTTTACAGTGTCACTAGTTCACTGTACATTTGTGTGTGTCAGCTGTGTGTGTGCAGACACTCCTCCTCGACACAGACAGTTTGTTTCTTTCTACCTCGAGAGAAAGTGAAGCAGCTTCTGAAACTGAAGACCCAGAGTTAACCCTGAGCTGACCTCTAACCTCCTGATCCAGCTTCAGAGGACAGGTCCCAGAGCTGTCACAGAATAAAACACACTCTCCCCTTCACTCTTCCACAGATTTATAGAAGCTTTAGCAGCTGTTTGTCAAATAATAATATCAAGACAATGAATGTACATCATAAGATAAGCCTCTATGCTGACAATAATTTACTTTATTTACAGAACCCAAAACTCTTAGTCTCATTAACACCTTCTCTGCCATCTCGGACTATTCTATCGACTGGTCTAAATCTACAACTCTACCATTCAACCCATAAAGCTGGGATGTGGCACTTCTACCGTCCTCTTGTTCTTTTCATGTTGAAATATCAAATTTTACTCTAATTTTTCATATTTTACTTTCATTCTCACAATTGGTCCAGGAATACAGCATCTGGGAAAACAGCACTACAGCTTTACACTTTCACAGTCTTTATTAGAAATAACAATATCAAATCACCAAAAAAAAAAAAACATTCAACAAATGATTAAATATGCAACCATCATAAATACCTTCTATTTTTACCTTCACTCCATCCATCTCAATCATATTTATTAAAATAATTATCATCAACACCATAATTCACTTAATAACATCTCAAATATGTAAAGACATTGGACGGACAGTTTAAGTTGTGAAGTGGAAGGCTGAGCAGAACCAAACTCAAAAAATGAACAGCACAATATAAACATTATTATATTTTGAAATATTGTAAATTTCTGAGAAATAAAAGTAATGACAACAACAAACCTCATTGTTTCTATTTTACTATTGTATTTGTTGTTATTATGGTTTTTATGGTTATTAATATTATTACATCACAATCTACAAAATAAGCACTAAGTTCACATAGACATCCATTGAAACATGAACACACACACCTTCTCCCATTAATTTAATCATTAAGATATTTATGTAACAGTTTTTTTCTGTTTAAAAGGTTCTGGATGAAGAAGGATTTGGGTAAACCTGGTCCTAAAGCGTTGATGATTCCAAACCAAACTCTGAACGAGAGCTGGAGTCCTGCAGATCCTACCATGCCAAATAACTTCATCTGTGAAAGCAAAGCACTCATAAAAGTGTAGATGTGTTTTGAAAGTATGATTGATTTTTTTTTACACTTTTTTCTAGTTTAAAGCTTTTAGTTTATTTCAGACTTGTGTGAAATAATGAATGACAGCAGTGTTTCATAGAGTTTATCTGCTGCTGCTGAAGCCTCTGTCTCTGCTGCAGAAGGTTCAGAGGAAACTAAATGTGTTTCTGAGACACTAGAGCCTACAGTTCAGAGGGAACTGAAGGTTGTTTTTTTAACATAAAAAATAATGTAAACATGAAACAGAGAGTGGAACATTTGAATAAAAGACAAACAGTCAAAGTCCTGAGACAGAGGCTTCTTTAGTAACATGTTGTACATTAGTGTGTCCTTTATTTTGAAGTCAACATAGATATAGTCACATGTACTCTGAGAAAATCAAAAACACAATAAATGTTACTGTTTGACCAAAAATTATGCAGTTTTACAAAACAACCCAGTCACAAATTTAGTTTCATTTTTATCATTTCTCTTAAACAAATGTTGAACATTAATGAACCAGATCAGGTTTAGGCTCAGTGCATTTTTAATGCAACCTTTGGTCAGACAATCACATTTGTGCTTTGATAAAGTGTATCATGTTGTATCATGTATTTTAAGTTTTTTTCATGAATAAATAAAATGCAACTGAATGAAACAGCTCTGATCAGGAAGTTTATTTAAACACATGACAAAGAACAAACAGAGGAGGAAACCGGGTTTACTTAAAACATACAGAGTATGTTGTACATGTTTGTCTGTTTTGTCTCTACTCTGCTGCAGACGGCTCCTGTGCAACTAAAGAGTGTTCTAGTGATTTAAAACATGTCTGTATTAACTTTTTAATAACATGTCTCTTTAGGTCCTGCTCCAGTCTGTAAAATGAGCCTCTGCAGAGACACAGGCCTCAGTAAACGTCCTGAACTGGAGACAGGACGACAGTGAACACAGCGTCAGGGAAAGTCACGTGGTCAAGGTTTTAATGGCCCAGAATGCTCCTGAAGCTTTTAAACTGCTGTGTTTTGAAATCTATTTACTCTTTTGTTTCCAATGGGGACTATATTTTAGGATTCAGTCAATCAAACCAGGCAAGTCTGTTTTAAACGAGGGTCAGACTTTAAGACGTCATCTAGGCTTTATTATGAAGGGTTTAAATCGTTTTAGAGAGAATTCTCAGTTCTGAACAGAAGCATTGTCCAATCACAACTCACTTCAGGAAAAAGAGTGCTCCCATTGGTCGACACTGACGTCAATAAGGAAGTAATGTCTGAAGATAAAACAGAAAGTGTTTATTCAGCTTTTTAAAGAGAAATATATCAAATATCAAAAAAAGAAAAACACAAACAGAGAAAGGTGTGGCAACATGAAACAGGAATAAATATTGGAAATTCAAAGAGATAATTATTGTTCTGACGTTGAAGTCAGAGCTAAAAGTTTACAGTCAGCTCTAACTTCAGTTTAGTTTAATGTATTAGTATTTTGTGAAGGTAAATATTGGTCTAGTTTAACTTTTGTAACTGCTGCTGTTGGGAGAGAGAGGCTCTGAGACAGAGACGGCAAAAAGAAAATCAGGTAGTGCCACTTTAAAAAGAAACGTCTCCACAATCTTTGGTTCATATCCAGTTTATTCACAGAGTGCTTTCATCTGATACAGAGGTAGACGTTTGAGTTTTGAGTTTTAAAAATAATTAAATGCACAAAACTCTACAAACATTATACAGTATAGACATATTTACAGCACATTCAGAGACAAAAGGCTGGGGTTATTCCTGTAGTGCTTTAGCCCTGAGTTAGATTTACATTTATATTAAACTACTGTTACATTATTAACTTTTCACAATTGTTCTGATGAAAAGTGACGGCACATTTCCACAGAGCTCTACCAAACAGGTCGGTTTGATTCAACAAAGGCTTGGGTTTCTTTGTACTTTTATTAAGTTTGGTTTCAGTTTGATTGGTTTTAAACTAATTTTAATTAAAATAGGATTTTAACAGGTTTTAGGTGGTTTTAATTTAACTTTAACTGATTTGCATGGATCCAAACTGGTTATCACTGGGCGGATTTTAATTGGACTTTAACTGGTTTTAAATGGATTTAGACTACTTATAATATGGTTTGGTTGGGTTTTATGTGGATTAAATGCACCAAACTAGACTGCAAAGTGAATAGTGCAGTTTTTAGGTTGTTTTGAAACTTTTTTTTTATTTATTTATTGTATTTGGTATGGTTGTATCCTGTTTACATTCATTTTACACCAGTTAAAGTCTGAGTTATACCATTTAAAAGCTGTCAATATCCAGTTATAACAAGTTTAAATCTATTCTAAACCAGTTAAAGTCCTATTAAACCTCCCTGGTCTGGACCTGGATAAGCCGAAATGGAGATGATGGGCCCCTCTCGCTCTGTCCTCAGCGTCGGTGCAGTTCTGCGTTTGACCACACGAGGGCAGTATGTGGCTGCGGTCTGAGGGCTGGTGTTGGGGTGAGGAGGGTGAGGAGTGTGAGGAGGGTGAAAGGAAGAGGATGAGGAGTAGTCGGACCAATAGGACGGGTGAGAGTTGAAGACTTTGGGACAGGAGTAGGTCTGGTCACTGAGGCCTGTGGAAACAGATTTAATTGACTGACCTCTCAGCTTCAGGTAAAAACAAACTGTTTCCTCAGACTAATGCAAACAGTTCAGGAAGTCATTTTGTTCAAATGGATGACTCCCTCACTTTTAAACCACACATAGAACAACTTGTGAAGAAATTAAAACTTAAACTGGGTTTTTTCTTCTGTAATAAATTGTGTTTTTCTTTTCAAGTAAAAAAGTGCCTTGTCACTGCAACTTTTTTTTTATCTGTGCTAGATTATGGTGATCTTTTTATATGAATGCTTCTTCTTCATGTCTTCAAATGGTGGACACAGTTTGTCATGCTTCTTTGAGGTTCATTACGAACTGTAGAGCCATGACGCATCACTGTGAATTGTATTCACGAGTGGGATGGCCCTCTCTGGCCACTAGGAGGCTTTTATTTTCAAAGCTATGCTTGGATTACTGCCTCCATACATTTGTACTTTAATCACACAGAGAAGTGTTGACTCTTTCTCCCTGTGATCAAATGATCAAGCTTTTAAACTCTGTTCCTTTTGCCCGCACTGAGTTGAGAAAAAAGCCTTTGTCCACTCGGCTCCTTTCGCTTGGAATTTGCTGCAGAAGGACTGGAAACTGACTGAGCTCTTGTCTTTAAACACTTTTAAAACTAAGCTGAAAGCAATGGAGGCTGCCTCAATAATGTTTTTCATAACCTGTGTTATTTTGTTTCTTTGTATGTTTATAATTGTGTAAATGTTGTTGCTTCTTGGCCAGGACTCCGTTGAAAAAGAGGTTTTTATTCTCAATCGGACTTTCCTGGTTAAATAAAGGTTAAATAAAAAAAATAAATAAATAGTGCTTCTCCAGAAAAGTTTTGTCAACTTTATTTATTTCATTATTTGATTTAAACTCCTCTTTTAACTGTATTAAACCATGTTGTTATATCATTATGCTAACCAAGCATTCCTTCATCACTTTAATACAGTCTGGTTTAAATATTCGTCCGTTGGGGGCAGACGGATGATCACAATAGATCAGAGCTAGTTTCTCATGATCTATTGTCACAAGTTTTTAGAAATTCTTTAAATTCACTCATTTCTTTCATATTACCTTTTTAAATCATCTAATTAGAATATTCTCAGAATATTGTTCAATTTACTTCAAAATACTTTCTTTAGAAAGAAAATACATTTTTCCGTATTTTAAATTTCTTAATCCCCCTTGGGTCAGACCCCCCCCCTCTGGGGTTAAACCAGTAACAGCAGCATGTCTCAGCTGCTTGAACACACCACAAAGCCTCTGCTCTGTTCACACTGCTTTCCTCCAAAACACCATCACCTTTGTGACTGTCGTTTAAAAGGAAAGACTAAACATAAAATCAACAAAGTTCTGTTCAAACTCTGCTTTATTTACTTTTAAAATCCCCACACATGAAAATATCTTTAGGATTTTGTTCAGTAAAGATATTTTTTATACTGTCTCTGTAAAATATGTATTAATACAATTAGTTAAACATTTAACAATAAACATTTTGTTTTTGCATTTTTTCCATATTAATTTTAACGTAACATAAACAAGTGCAAGTGGCAGAGTGGTTAGCACTCCTGCCTCACAGCAAGAAGTTCAAAAGTGAGTTCAAAACCCGGCCGACCCAAAACATTCTCGGCCGACTCCGGTCTTTCTGTGAGGAGTCTGCATGTCCTCCACGTGTTACTGTGGGTTCTCTCCGGGTACTCCGGCTTCCTCCCACCGTCCAAACACATGCATGTACAGGTTAATTGGCAAATCCAAAGTGTCCCTAGTGAATAAATGTGAGAGTGAATGGTTGTCTGTCACTGTCTATGTCTGTGTAAATGTCAGCCCGACTAACTGGCCACTGTCCAGGGTGTACCCCGCCTCAGGCCCAAAGCTGCTGGGACAGGCTCCAGTCACCTGCGACCCCTAACGGGACTAAGCGGTAGAAAATGAATGAATGAATGATGAATAAACAAAAACGTTTTATCAATTACTATTTTCATGCTTCCACTAATTTGGCATTTAGATGCCACATAAAGAATTCACATCACTCAATGTTAAACAGAAACTTTAACATTTACATTTACATTTAGTCATTTATCAGACGCTTTTATCCAAAGTGACTTACAAGTGAGGAAAACAATGAAAGCAATTTTAACAACACAAAATACAAAAAGCATAAGTGCACAAAAAACTAGTCAGTTTAAACCCAGTATACAAAGCTAAGGATAAGAGAATAGTTTTTTTTTGTTTGTTTTTTTTAAGAAAGGAATCGATAGAAAGGAAGTAGAACTCCGTGTTTGTCAGTCAGGTGTTGACGGAAGAGATGTGTTTTCAGACGTTTTTTAAAGATGGCTACAGAATCTGCTGATCTTGTAGCAGCAGGATCATTCCACCAATGTGGAACAGAGCCAGAGAAGGTACGTGAGAGTGATTTTTTACCTTTTTGGGACGGTACCACCAGACGTTGTTCATTTGCAGAGCGCAAGGATCTGGTAGGAACGTAGGTCATCAAGTGTAAAATCAACAGTGGTGGACGAAGTACACAAACCAAGTACTTGAGTTAAAGTACAGATACACTAGGTAAAATATTACTTCAGTAAAAGTAAAAGTACTCCTTTTTAACTTTCACTTGAGTAAAAGTACAAAAGTATTTGCCTTCAAATGTACTTAAGTATCCAAGTACTATCATTTATTAAGGCTATAATGCCCATATAATTTTTGTCAGTCTCTCGCCCCCTTTAGGCGCCAGGGTTTATTTAAAAAAATACAGATTTTTGAGATCCAAATTTCAAAAGGCTGTGGTTTGAAAATGACAAGAGATAGAGTCCTACTCTAAAGTAGAAAAATGTCAGGTATGACCCAAAGTATATAAGGAAATACATTTTAAGCATCTAATTTGCATCTAATTTGCATACCATGACATTATATATTGGTGGTTATGTTAATTACAGTACATACACACTAATGAACATATTATATATTTTTTTTCTTATTCTGAAATATTTTTTTATAACAGTAATTTGTAAAAGCAACATTATCAAAATAAAGAATAACTACAACTTCTAATATACCATAACTAGTAAAACATATGCAAACAGTTATGAGAAATATACACATGTACTGTATGTGTGTGGTTGCAGTTGCTTTATCTTTTCTTCCATCCATGTGGCATAGTTAGTAGTTTTTTAGAGTGTGGGACCTCTCATAAAGCACAGCACACAGTCATCACTTTTATTACGATCGCTGCTTTGATTAGCGCATTTGCGCTGACTATGTTTACCCCTGCCTCTCCCTCCTCGACTGGGTAAAGTGTCAGGATGAACAACACGTATTTGTCCCAAACAGCTGTCAATAGAAGTCGCATTATTCCCAAACTCCCTGTCACTACCGCGGCCACGCCGAGTACACGCGCCCCGGCTTCTATCACCTGTGCTAAAGGTAAAGCTGCAGGTGCTAAAGGTGAAGCAGCATGTGCTTTATGAGAGACACTGAGAAAGGCACGAGCAGCAGCGCCGCTGTCCAAGTTACACACGCACTCACTCTCGCTCATTCTCACTTTCACTCGGCTGAAAAGACTCTAAAGGTAGATGTTCTCCCTCAGAATCAGAGTCAGCCATTACTAATACCAAAGCTTCATCACAGGTGTATTTTGTATTTGTTATTTTCATGTTTATCAGCTCGCGTGTAGAGAATGAGGCTTCTATTGAGCCGGTCCTGACACTCCCACTGAGACGCGTCTTTGAGGTCTTCTTCTACAAAAATGTTTTAATGGCAACACAAGGAACGACTAATTTTGCAAAATGTAATTGAGTAAAAAGTAAGATATTTGACATTGAAATGTAGTGAAGTTAAAGTAAAAAGTATCCCTTAATGGAAATACTTAGTAAAGTACAGATACTGGAAAAAACTACTTAAGTACAGTAACGAATTACATTTACTTCGTTACTGTCCACCACTGAAAATCAAAATAACGTGTCTCTCTTTATTTATTCAAATTCACCAAAATTGCAACCAGTAATTATTATTACTGTTCATTTAATAAAATGCTAAAGATAACATTTCAACTTTTTATATTTAGGTTCCAACGATTTTATGGAGTGTTCCCCATGAACACCTCTAAAATTTGGCCCAAAAAACTTATTCAATTATGTTCAAAAGGACAGACTATTGTGTTAGTCCTCCTAGTACTCAAAAACCATTTTCAATCCCATTCATTTCGTCGTTTAGTTTACTAAATCATGTTCCATAGAACATCAATAAAACCCATAAGTGGACTATATTCGTATCAACAGACCTGTCAGGAGGTCAAACAGTTTTCCTAATTAATTATCATAAACTTTATTTAACACATCAGTTCAGTTCAGTCTGTCTCTGTCACTGACATTTCTAACTAAGCATTTTTCAACATTAATATGTTTGTTTAATGTAAATGACTGTGGAGCTAAAACTCCAGCTCTTAAAAATAACCACAGAAAAACAAAACCAAAACATTTCTAGCTCCGGAAAGTGAGCAAAGAAAGGGAGGGTGCTGTGAGTCCCTTGTTATCTTGTGTTACTGTAGAACATTCTTGATGAACCAAAACAGTGGTTGTTTTGAATCCACTGTCTCCAAATATTCATCAGAACCAAACCAGAAAAATACATAATTGTTTCTTTCTTTATTTAGGTTCTGGTAACATTGTTTGGCCCAACTATCTATACATTTATATTGTCTTTATAAACTTACTCTGCCTAATTCAAATTTAAGACATGTTTAAATTCTTCCCATTATAAAGAAATTATTTTCATTCTTTTATTGGCGTTATACCGTGTGTTTGAACCACACTGATATTAACCTCTATTAGTTCTCGTACTAATAGATACAAAAAATTGTTTAGCAAAATATGTAGTTTAGCTAAAATGTTTTATTTTAGATCTTTAACTTCTTCAAATCTTTAATCTACATGCTCCTGTGTCACATAAAAATGTATAAGAATATCTACTCTGTGGTCTGTCTCTTTACTTTCTTTTTCCTTTTATTCTTCACCTGTCTTTCTCTTCACCTGTCTGTGATTTGTCTTCACTTTCTCACATTCTACTTCTGCACCTGTCTCTCTGTTCTGTCTTCACTTCCTCACATCCAACTTCCTTCTGTCTTTACTTTCTTGTTCTGTCTTTGTGTGTGTGGATTGTTTTAACCTTTTGTCTGTATTTACATGTGTGTTTATGTGTGTGTTTTTACATGTGTGTTTACGTGTGTGTATTTACATGTGTAGTTATGTGTGTGTATGTTTACGTGTGTGTATTTACATGTGTGTTTGTGTGTGTATGTGTGTGTATTTACATGTGTGTTTGTGTGTGTATTTACATGTGTGTTTACGTGTGTGTATTTACATGTGTGTTTGTGTGTGTATTTACATGTGTGTTTATGTGTGTGTATTTACATGTGTGTTTACGTGTGTATTTACATGTGTGTTTACGTGTGTGTATTTACATGTGTGTTTGTGTGTGTATTTACATGTGTGTTTATGTGTGTGTATTTACATGTGTGTTTACGTGTGTATTTACATGTGTTTGTGTGTGTATTTACATGTGTGTTTCACTGTGTGTATTTACATGTGTGTTTACGTGTGTGTATTTACATGTGTGTTTGTGTGTATTTACATGTGTGTTTACGTGTGTGTATTTACATGTGTGTTTGTGTGTGTATTTACATGTGTATTTACATGTGTGTTTATGTGTGTGTTTTTACATTTGTGTTTATGTGTGTGTATTTACATGTGTGTTTATGTGTGTGTATGTTTATGTGTGTGTATTTACATGTGTGTTTGTGTGTGTGTATTTACATGTGTGTTTACGTGTGTGTATTTACATGTGTTTATGTGTGTGTATTTACATGTGTGTTTATGTGTGTGTATTTACATGTGTGTTTATGTGTGTGTTTTTACATTTGTGTTTACGTGTGTGTATTTACATGTGTGTTTATGTGTGTGTATTTACATGTGTGTTTACGTGTGTGTATTTACATGTGTGTTTGTGTGTGTATTTACATGTGTGTTTATGTGTGTGTTTTTACATTTGTGTTTACGTGTGTGTATTTACATGTGTGTTTATGTGTGTGTATTTACATGTGTGTTTATGTGTGTATTTACATGTGTGTTTATGTGTGTGTATGTTTACGTGTGTGTATTTACATGTGTGTTTGTGTGTGTATTTACATGTGTGTTTATGTGTCTGTATTTACATGTGTGTTTGTAAGTGTATTTACATGTGTGTTTATGTGTGTGTATTTACATGTGTGTTTATGTGTGTGTATTTACATGTGTAGTTATGTGTGTGTATGTTTACGTGTGTGTATTTACATGTGTGTTTGTGTGTGTATTTACATGTGTGTTTACGTGTGTGTATTTACATGTGTGTTTGTGTGTGTATTTAAATGTGTGTTTATGTGTGTGTATTTACATGTGTGTTTATGTGTGTGTATATACATGTGTGTTTATGTGTGTGTATTTACATGTGTGTTTACGTGTGTATTTACATGTGTGTTTATGTATGTGTATTTACATGTGTATTTACATGTGTGTTTACGTGTGTGTATTTACATGTGTGTTTACGTGTGTGTATTTACATGTGTGTTTACGTGTGTATTTACATGTGTGTTTATGTGTGTGTATTTACATGTGTGTTTACGTGTGTATTTACATGTGTGTTTGTGTGTGTATTTACATGTGTGTTTACGTGTGTGTATTTACATGTGTGTTTACGTGTGTGTATTTACATGTGTGATGTGTGTGTATTTACATGTGTGTTTATGTGTGTGTATGTTTATGTGTGTGTATTTACATGTGTGTTTGTGTGTGACGTGTGTGTATTTACATGTGTGTTTATGTGTGTGTATTTACATGTGTGTTTATGTGTGTGTATTTACATGTGTGTTTATGTGTGTGTTTTTACATTTGTGTTTACGTGTGTGTATTTACATGTGTGTTTATGTGTGTGTATTTACATGTGTGTTTACGTGTGTGTATTTACATGTGTGTTTGTGTGTGTATTTACATGTGTGTTTATGTGTGTGTTTTTACATTTGTGTTTACGTGTGTGTATTTACATGTGTGTTTATGTGTGTGTATTTACATGTGTGTTTATGTGTGTGTATTTACATGTGTGTTTATGTGTGTGTATGTTTACGTGTGTGTATTTACATGTGTGTTTGTGTGTGTATTTACATGTGTGTTTATGTGTCTGTATTTACATGTGTGTTTGTGTGTGTATTTACATGTGTGTTTATGTGTGTGTATTTACATGTGTGTTTACGTGTGTGTATTTACATGTGTGTTTACGTGTGTGTATTTACATGTGTGTTTGTGTGTGTATTTACATGTGTGTTTACGTGTGTGTATTTACATGTGTGTTTGTGTGTGTATTTACATGTGTATTTACATGTGTGTTTATGTGTGTGTTTTTACATTTGTGTTTATGTGTGTGTATTTACATGTGTGTTTATGTGTGTGTATGTTTATGTGTGTGTATTTACATGTGTGTTTGTGTGTGTGTATTTACATGTGTGTTTACGTGTGTGTATTTACATGTGTGTTTATGTGTGTGTATTTACATGTGTGTTTATGTGTGTGTATTTACATGTGTGTTTATGTGTGTGTTTTTACATTTGTGTTTACGTGTGTGTATTTACATGTGTGTTTATGTGTGTGTATTTACATGTGTGTTTACGTGTGTGTATTTACATGTGTGTTTGTGTGTGTATTTACATGTGTGTTTATGTGTGTGTTTTTACATTTGTGTTTACGTGTGTGTATTTACATGTGTGTTTATGTGTGTGTATTTACATGTGTGTTTATGTGTGTGTATTTACATGTGTGTTTATGTGTGTGTATGTTTACGTGTGTGTATTTACATGTGTGTTTGTGTGTGTATTTACATGTGTGTTTACGTGTGTGTATTTACATGTGTGTTTGTGTGTGTATTTAAATGTGTGTTTATGTGTGTGTATTTACATGTGTGTTTATGTGTGTGTATATACATGTGTGTTTATGTGTGTGTATTTACATGTGTGTTTACGTGTGTATTTACATGTGTGTTTATGTATGTGTATTTACATGTGTATTTACATGTGTGTTTACGTGTGTGTATTTACATGTGTGTTTACGTGTGTGTATTTACATGTGTGTTTACGTGTGTATTTACATGTGTGTTTATGTGTGTGTATTTACGTGTGTGTATTTACATTTGTGTTTACGTGTGTGTATTTACATGTGTGTTTACGTGTGTGTATTTACATGTGTGTTTATGTGTGTGTATTTACGTGTGTGTATTTACATTTGTGTTTACGTGTGTGTATTTACATGTGTGTTTACGTGTGTGTATTTACATGTGTGTTTACGTGTGTGTATTTACATGTGTGTTTATGTGTGTGTATTTTCATGTGTGTTTACGTCTGTGTATTTACATGTGTGTTTACGTCTGTGTATTTACATGTGTCTTTATGTGTCTGTATTTACATGTGTTTTTATGTGTCTGTATTTACATGTGTGTTTACGTGTGTGTATTTACATGTGTGTTTACGTATGTGTATTTACATGTGTGTTTACGTGTGTGTATTTACATGTGTGTTTACGTGTGTGTATTTACATGTGTGTTTACGTATGTGTATTTACATGTGTGTTTACGTGTGTGTATTTACATGTGTGTTTACGTCTGTGTATTTACATGTGTGTTTACGTGTGTGTATTTACATGTGTGTTTACGTGTGTATATTTACATGTGTTAATGTATGTGTATTTACATGTGTGTTTACGTGTGTGTATTTACATGTGTGTTTATGTGTGTGTATTTACATGTGTGTTTATGTATGTGTATTTACATGTGTGTTTACGTGTGTGTATTTACATGTGTGTTTATGTGTGTGTATTTACATGTGTGTTTATGTATGTGTATTTACATGTGTGTTTATGTATGTGTATTTACATGTGTGTTTACGTGTGTGTATTTACATGTGTGTTTATGTGTGTGTATTTACATGTGTGTTTATGTGTGTGTATTTACATGTGTGTTTACGTGTGTGTATTTACATCTGTGTTTGTGTGTGTATTTACATGTGTGTTTATGTATGTGTATTTACATGTGTGTTTACGTATGTGTATTTACATGTGTGTTTGTGTGTGTATGTTTACGTGTGTGTATTTACATGTGTGTTTGTGTGTGTATTTACATGTGTGTTTACGTGTGTGTATTTACATGTGTGTTTATGTGTGTGTATTTACATGTGTGTATTTACATTTGTGTTTACGTGTGTGTATTTACATGTGTGTTTACGTGTGTGTATTTACATGTGTGTTTACGTGTGTGTATTTACATGTGTGTTTATGTGTGTGTATTTTCATGTGTGTTTACGTCTGTGTATTTACATGTGTGTTTACGTCTGTGTATTTACATGTGTCTTTATGTGTCTGTATTTACATGTATTTTTATGTGTCTGTATTTACATGTGTGTTTACGTGTGTGTATTTACATGTGTGTTTACGTATGTGTATTTACATGTGTGTTTACGTGTGTGTATTTACATGTGTGTTTATGTGTGTGTATTTACATGTGTGTTTACGTGTGTGTATTTACATGTGTGTTTACGTGTGTGTATTTACATGTGTGTTTACGTGTGTATTTACATGTGTGTTTACGTGTGTATTTACATGTGTGTTTACGTGTATATTTACATGTGTGTTTATGTATGTGTATTTACATGTGTGTTTGTGTGTGTATTTACATGTGTGTTTATGTGTGTGTATTTACATGTGTGTTTATGTATGTGTATTTACATGTGTGTTTACGTGTGTGTATTTACATGTGTGTTTATGTGTGTGTATTTACATGTGTGTTTATGTATGTGTATTTACATGTGTGTTTATGTATGTGTATTTACATGTGTGTTTACGTGTGTATTTACATGTGTGTTTATGTGTGTGTATTTACATGTGTGTTTACGTGTGTGTATTTACATGTGTGTTTGTGTGTGTATTTACATGTGTGTTTATGTATGTGTATTTACATGTGTGTTTACGTATGTGTATTTACATGTGTGTTTGTGTGTGTATTTACATGTGTGTTTATATACCTGACTGTTAGATGAAGCGGTCAGTCATGAGGTCATCCTCCTTTCGGCCTCCTCCTTCTCCTCTCAGTGCCCTCTCGTCTGCCACGCCCACTTCCACCTCGCTCCTGGTCTCCATGGCAATAGTGCTTTATCCTCGAAGAAATACATTACATTCATATTAATTTAATGTTTCTTCCAATTTCCACATACGATTCACAACTACAATTTACAAATACCTTTTTGGTCAATCTCAATAGATAAAATAAATGTTTGTCTGAATTTGTTTATCTTGCTGCTGTTTGTCTGTCTGCAGCTTCTTTCAGCTGAAAAGGAGCAGGTGGGAGGTGGGGTGCAGAGGAAGTTTGGAGAGTACACTGTTGCCCGAGCTGAGGGAGGCATTTAACATTGATAAAAAATACAAATGATTAGTGTATTAGAAGTTCATGTGTGTACTTCTTTCAAAATCTCTTCTCTGCTTCTGTTTCTCAAACTGGCTTCTCCTTTTGCCGTTACATAGGAAGCCTAGAAAAATAGCTTATGGAAGCTACCTTTCTTTCTCGTGCTGTTGGAAGTCACCGCTTTCCAACTCAATCTTCAACATTTTCTACACGCAAAAACCATTAAACTTTTTATTTATTTATTTTTTGTTTACATCATTAGACTCATTCTCCATTAAACAATGGCCTATTCATAACACATTTATTCTCACACACACGTCTTTTATCTTTAACTCTCCAGGTCAACATTATATTATTCTCAGAATAAGCCCCTTCACTTCGTGTGGGCTTTTTCTTCTAACCGCTTCACACACAGTGAACAATTCTACGTAGGCCTACATTTTTCCTATATCTTATGTCACGTGACTTCAGACTTAAATCTCACCATAAACCGGGCATGGTCTCGATAAAGAGTCCAGACTCAAATCTCACCATTAACCATAGGCTTAGACAGGGTCTCGATAAAGAGTCAGCTCGAGCTTTCCATGCGTATCTCGCACCATTAAACCAACATTTTTAGTCGGGCCGGACAATTTGAATGTGGCGTATTAGGATGAGTGGTATTTATCTGAAGAAAATCCTGTACTTCTTAGACCAGCTATGTTTAGACCCCATACCCCTTAATGTAATCAGTTTTCCTCTCGCATAGAGTTCGTGCACTTGATCATCGTGGGAGTCAGTTTTACATAAAAACTTACAGAGCATAGGGTATCTATATAACTTAATATCTAGTAAGCAAGCTAGCAACAATCTTTAACACAGATTAATATCAAAATATCCCGTTTCAATCTCACCATAAACCAGTAGGCAGGGTCTCAATCAAAGCACATACTTTCTTCAGGGAAGGGACTTCGGTAATATTGATTTTATTCGGATCGTAATCAATCAGTTCTGGTTCTTAGCGTCAAGAGCGTGCGTCCATTTTGTGGAGTAATCTTGATGTTTCCTATCCATGGTCAGGCCCGTAATACCACGTAGCAGCTCACCGGTCTGTTTCTAGATGTTGTCCACACTTGTAACCCCTTCATATTGGTTGAGCTGCGTAGCAGCTCACAGGTCTGGCTCTCGGTGTTGTTTACTCTTTTCTCTATGTCCACAGTCCGTGCAGAAATGTTCAGATAGTTTAAGGCAGTCCCCAGACCAATGAGCAGGAACCACACTATCATAAATCCAAAAAGAAATACATCCTCACTGTCCTCCACGGACAGAACTTCCAAACACAGAACTTGCCAGTTCTTCCAGGCGTCCTGTGAGTATAGCCTGCCGCAAAGGTCCCGCCATGGCAAATGGGTTCAGAGACCAGGTAATTAGATCCATTTCAGTTCTTAGGAGTCCAGCAAGCAGTAGAGTCAAAAAAATAAGAGAAATTTAGTATGACGAGACGAGACAGAGAAGCATACACTGATAGCAGGGAGCAGGAGGAGCAGAGGGAGACGTCCGCCTTGTCCGAGAGCAGGAAGTAAAGTGTTATGTTATGGTCTCCTAATTCTAAAATGCTTCATTGAGATCATGTCTGTGCTTTGTGCTGTGTTTTCTCTTTACAAACAGAGGTGTTTGAGTTTTTCCACACTCTTAAACTTTTCATCAGTCATTTGCATTTCAGGCATCAGAACAGGCTGCTTTTGTTTGATGAAATATATTGCGAAACGGGAAATGTTGTATATTTAGACAGAACAATGAAAGATAGAACAACGAAATACAGCGAAATACAGAGTCAACAGGAGAAAAAGAGGAAGTGTTTGCTCAAACACCATCAGAGCCATGGAAGAACAGGGGGCCAACTCCAGAATGTTTTTTAAAAACAAACATCCACCGTCAAAACGTGAGTCACACTCCTGCTTCTTTCTAAGTTTTATTCTGGTTTATCTTATTTTAATGTTCCTTTTCTAGTCTAAGAGGCAAAGGTGGATGTATTAAAACTGGGGCACCTTAAACTTCTACAAACTATGTCTATATTTCTGTTTAAGACTTCAAAGATTCATAAAGGTTTCATTGTTTTATTTGTACAAGACATACAGAAGAATCAAAATGCTGCTTCTCTCTCACCACAGTGTTTGGGACATGTAAAAAAAAATGTGAATAAAATAATAAAATACATTACACAATTTAAAATATAAATAACATAAACACACTAATGGCAGTGCAAAAGAACAGCTGCATTATTTAACAGCAGCAGTGCAAACGGTGACAGTAAAGTGAAAAACATTTGAGATATTGTTGGGAAAGGCACCTGAACTGACACTGCCTCACCTCCGTCTCTTTAATGCTTTTAATCAAGAAATATGTACATTTAGGGCATTTTCACAATAGAATGATTGAAACAATATGAAATATAACATTAATGTCACACATTAGTGAAGAAATATAAGCCTCCCCTGACCACACGTCCCTGGTGGAAACACAAGCCTCTTCAGAATAAACTCAACTAAACTTAAACTGAACAATGGAAACAAGGCTTTTTAAGTTTGTGGTGGTTTTCTTTTCTGTAACAAGACTAGAATAGGTCTGGACAATAAAACATGATGCAAAAGGTGGAATAGATCTGTCACTATCTAATAAACTGTGATTTATTTGTGTTTTGGTGCAGTTTCTGTGAAAGTTCTTGACCGTCACACAATGATAAACCTCAGTCCTGCAGCTCAGGCTCTGTGTGTTAGACTCTGTGTGTTTTAAACTTATAGAAGCTAATGGTCCTGTTCCATATATATTCCATAAAGGTGCTTCCAGACGCGTAGATACAGCCCAATGCTCCAGTGTTTAGTCATTGCCACAGTCAAAAACTGTATGTCTTTACTTTGCAGCACTTCTTTCTTTTGGCAGAAGTTAACAGACATACAGCTGTATAACGCCACCTATTGGCTGGTTCTTACAAACCTAATAAAGAACCTGGTGAGAGTTTGAGGCTTCTTCAGTTTCTTCTCCACAGCCACAAGAGACACTGAACCATGTCATAATCTGAATGTAACCCTCTTTGTGTTCTGTTATTGTTGCTCTGGATATTTTCTGACACAGATGATTAAAGCTTATGTCCTCCTGTAAGAAAAACAACTTTTTACTGTTTAAATGATTTCCCTGACATCTCTGTTTTCTTCTAGTACACCACTACAGCTAATACAATGTTCAACTTATTTCTTTTCTCAGCTCAAATTGAAGAAGATGGGATTTATTGTAATTTGGAAAAGAAAGCCCTAAAGTCAGCTTCAAATAAAGGTGAGTCTGTGAGAGTATTAAAAATATTCACCTGTAGCTATAGACTGTAATCTGTGTTAAACAAGTGTCTCTTACAGGAAGTCATTATTTTAACTATGTCCAATATATTTACACTGAGTTGGGTCTGAGTTTTCTCACTTCCTGGATTTAATAAACCAAAGTATCTCGAAATACATTTTCACGAATGAACTAGACCCTGGTTCTGTTCGGTCTAATTCTGAACATGGTCCACTGGAGTCTCACTCCTGACAATTTGTGAAAGTCCTTTGTCGTAGAAAGTGTTGGTCAGTCTCACCTCATGCAGGAGACTTTGTGTTTGTGAAAGACCCATAATAACCTCATATTTTCTGCTCCAACAGGAAATAAAAAGGTTCTGGTGGTTGTCTGTGTGCTGCTGCTGGTGAGCATCGCTGTCCTCATCTACTGTGAGTTTTAACACGAGTCGGTCGTTTAAAGGAGCCATGTTGGTTCAGTCAGTGGTTTATTGTTTCATTAAAGATTGCAGGTGGAGCAGTTGTTTTTTTCACTAACTTGGGACTTAAGCATATCCAGCCTGGTCAAAACAACTCTGCTCTGGAGCTTAGGGCCTCTGCTCGGAGAAGCGTCCCAATGAGAGGCACCCTCTCTGGGAAGTGAACCAGAGCTGTGGGGAAATAGAAAATGGGTAAAGGCCCCAAAAATCAAATAATGGCAATGTGTAGACCCCTCTTTTGTAGCCCATCTGCCCCTGGCTCCATCCACATTTAAAAGGCAGCTTAGAACAACTTTAGCACGGCCCAGCTGTCTCATCAAAGCCTCCAGCCGAAGAGCACGGCTTGTCTTTCCAGCCTCAAGGCCTCTTTTCCAGGCTAAAAGCTGCACCAAGACCTCCCTCATTAAAAATAAAAATATAAAAATGACAAACTAAGTTGGTATGGCGCCCCCCGAGGCAGACGTATTTGCTCGCTCCACGCTAAAATTTTGAACTTTTCCTCTTTTTTGTGTGTTTTTCGTGTTTTTCGTTCTTTCTGCAGTGCACAAATGCCATGCACTGCTAACATACAACCGACAGGCATTATTGGACATCGCCAACTCACGAAACTTTGTTTTTAGTGGTTCTATTCCGCTGGAGCTACAGCTCATTGTTCGCCCTCAGGGTCACCACCAAAACTACCCCGAGGGCCACGAAGCACCGGTCTCGAGTGAGTTCGCTGACCCCAGGAGAGTGCTTCGGAGACGGCGACGCAAGCGAGGCAAGAGGGGAGGGCTACATGCTAGGCTAAAAGCTCGCGCTAGCCGACCACCGCTACCCAGCCTCCTGTTAGCGAATGTACGTTCCTGGAAAACAAATTGATTGGATGAGCTACGAGCCAGGATTTCAACCCACCGGGAAATCAGAGAGTGCTGCGCCCTGATTTTTACCGAGACCTGGTTCTCAGACAAGGTCCCGGACAACGCCATTCAGCTACAGACTCACTCGCTTCACCGAGGCGACCGAACGCTGCGTCCGTAAGTCTAAAGGGGAGGCGTGTGTGTGTTTGTAAACAACTCGTGGTGCGAAGATATACGGACTGTTGACGAGCACTGTTCACCAGATGTGGAGTTGTTACTGCTAAAGTGCCGTCCGTATTATCTACCGAGGGAATTTACTGCTGTGTTTTTGGCCACTGTTTACATTCCCGCGTGCTGACTCCGCAGCAGCACTCAGCAAACTCCATGACGCCATCAGCGCGTTAGAAATGGCTCATCCTGACGCTGTTTTTATTGTTGCTGGTGACTTCAACCACTGTAGTTTGCGGACTGTATTCCCAAATACCACCAGCATGTTGACATTCCCACCCGTGATAAAAACACTCTTGACCACGTCTACAGCAACATACGTGGTGCATTCAGGGCTGCACCGGAGAGCGAGATCACCCTGCAGGATTGTTTTGCACTGACAGACTGGGATGTGTTTAAAGCTGCAGCCACTGTGGAGGACTCTTCCATCAGCGTACAGGATTATGCTGAGTATGTGTCTGGGTACATCAGCACTTGTGTTGATAACATCGTGCCCACCATACAAATCAGGAAGTTTCCCAACCAGAAGCCCTGGATAAACAGTCAGGTACGTCACATGCTGCGTGCTCGCTCTCTTGCATTTAGATCAGGCAATGAGAACGAGTACAAAGCTGCAAAGTATGGACTGAGAAAAGCCATCACAGCGGCCAAGAGGCAGTACAGAGAGAAGCTGGACAGCTTCTACTCTACTGCTGATTCAGGGCGGATGTGGCAAGGCCTGCAGCACATCACAGACTACAGGACCACCACCAACAACATCGCATCAACAGACAGCCTGCCGGATGACCTCAACTTTCTACGCCCGCTTTGAGGCTCCCAGCAACACTGCAGAGAGGAGCTCACACACCTGGATCACCCAACCCCCTCCTCCACCAACCATCTCAACAACCCAGGTACACAGAGCTCTGAGGAAGATCAAACCCCGCAAAGCAGCAGGACCAGACAACATTCCTGGCGGGCCCTCAGAGCATGTGCCAACGAGCTGGTTGATGTTTTCACCTCCATCTTCAACCTCTCCTCAGCCAGCGCATTGTACCATCATGCTTCAAGTCCACGACCATCGTCCCCTGCCCAAGAAGAACCCACCCACCTGCCTGAATGACTACAGGCCAGTGGCACTCACTCCAATCATTATGAAGTGTTTTGAGAGAGTGGTGCTGGCCCACATTCAGAGCAGCATACCGACACCATTGACCCCTGCAGTATGCCTACCGGCCCAACAGGTCTACCTCGGATGCAATCGCTACTGCAGTCCACTATTCCCTCTCACATCTGGAGAACAAAGACTCATACCTATGGATACTTTTATAGACTACAGCTCCGCCTTCAACACGGTCATCCCACACAAACTCACCCACAAACTGTCCACACTTGGTTTGCACCCCACCCTCTGTGACTGGCTCCTAGATTTCCTGACTGGCAGGCCTCAGTCTGTCAGAATTGGAAATAGGACTTCAGCCAGCACCATCACAAACATTGGCACCCCACAGGGCTGTGTACTCAGCCCCATCCTTTACACCCTGTACACCTACGACTGTGTCGCCTCTCAAGGACAACATCATCCTGAAGTTTGCTGACGACACCGCAGTGATAGGACGCATCGCTGGCGGTGACGAGGCAGCTTACAGGAGGGAGGTGGCCAGTCTGGTGTCATGGTGTGAAGACAACAACCTCACCCTCAACACGGACAAGACAAAGGAGATGATAGTGGACATGAGGAGGGAGAGGAGAACGCCTCAGCCACTGTTCATCCGGGAGCTTGAAGTGGAGAGGGTGAGCAGCTTCAAATACCTGGGCGTCCACATCAATGAGGACCTCACTTGGACACCTCACATCACGCAGCTGGTCAAGAAGGCTCAACAGCGGCTGTATTTTCTGAGGAGGCTGAGGAAGTTTGGCATGTCGCCCAAGATCCTCAGCAACTTCTACAGCTGCACCATTGAGAGTGTCCTGACCAGCTGCATCACTGTGTGGTACGGCAGCACTTCTGTCATGGACCGCAAACGCCTGCAGAGAGTGGTGAAGACTGCGCAGAAGATCACCAGGACTCCACTGCCCTCTCTGCAGAGCATCTACCACCGCAGAGTCCACAGAAGAGCTGCTTCCATCCTTAAAGACCCCTCCCACCCCCAACATGGTCTGTTCACACTTCTACCCTCAGGACGGAGGTACAGAAGTGTGAAATGCAGGACTTCCAGAATGAAGAACTCATTCTTTCCTCTGCCATAAGACTCCTAAACAGCAGATAGGAGTCTACAATCACAATCACAACAGTACATGAACAATTGTTTACTTACTGCACTACCTCACTTTATCACTTTATCACTTTACTACTTTACTCTTTTGCCCTGTTATATTTTTTATATTTTTATATTTTTTATATTATTTTTTTATTTTTATTTTTATTTTTATATATTTGCTGCTCTTTAATTACTTATACTTATCTTATTTTTTATCTTTAACTTACTTGTGTGACTTTTTACTGTGGACGGCAAATTAAGAATTTCATTGTACAGGGAAACATGCTTTCTGTCTGTACACATGACAATAAACACTTTGAATCTTGAATCTTGAATCTTTGAAACTGTGATCTTTTAGATCCCGGCACACCTCTGACACCTGGAAACCCACCTTTAAGCCCTTTCCAGTATCTCTACCAAGCCCCGAGGCAGTAGGAGTTGTGTGCCTCTGGTACCCCACATATAAGTGTCTTTGTGGTCCTTGTACCCCATTCAGGAGTTAGGGCTACATTCTGGACAGAGGACAGACCACCAGCACCAGGCACACAGCCTCTGCTACTCTTCCCACCCTCAGGCCACCTTGGCCCAGGCTACAGGTCCAGTAATACTGCCCCTTCCTGTTAGACCCAACACATTACATTTTTCTGCCTACAGTACCCCATGCACATGGAGGGTCTTCATTGAAGGGGAGGAGGTCAAGCCGTAGCCTGGCCCACACCAAGCCCTTGGCTTGACCTCCGGTCCTCATTGAAGGGGAGGAGGTCAAGCCGTAGCCTGGCCCACACCAGGCCCTTGGCTTGACCTCCGGTCCTCATTGAAGGGGAGGAGGTCAAGCCGTAGCCTGGCCCACACCAGGCCCTTGGCTTGACACTTTTTTATTTTATTTTATTTAAGCCGTAAAATGTTTTGATAAAGAGCTTTCAATTGATCCAAGCGAGTGTTTTTCTCTGCTACGTACAAAACACTTTGCATCAAATGTCTGAACTTCGATTCCTCTCATACTGAGCAGGATTCTATTGCAACAACGCACCATCAGTAGGGACAACTGAGCTGAGGGATCATACCACCCAAGAGTTGTACTTGTGTTTGTTCAGCCATGCTCACTGACATGGTTTCAAATTTTTTTGTGTTTTTGGTCATATTTTTAAATCAGGTTTAATCACAAAAAATGGTATTTAAGAAACACTATAAATATTTGCTATGTATTAATATTATTAATATAATAAGTAATAATAGAATCAATTTAAAAAATGGAATTATGCATTATTAGATAATATTTCTATGGCATTCTTTGTTGGAGAATATTTTTGCGCACTAGGGTGACAAATGTAACAAAAATTTAATAATGTTATAATTATGTTTTTTTCTTCCTGCTCTTGAGTAAAACTGTTATGACTATATTCTAACACGAATGACCTTTGAAGAACAGGACCTTCAGACGTCCTCTGGGCTTTATTATTAGGTATTTCTCACATAAAAGTGGGTTTGTTTCCATTGGCTGTTGGTCTACGGGGGTACTCAATAGGCGAACTGACCTCGGGACAGCCACTTCAACACGCGCGGGTCCTCAGGTTACTATGGTTATGGACAGAGCAGCGGGAAATTTCAACATGTTTAGCGTAGCCTGATAATGCGTTAGAAACGACTAAAATCTAAAAGTTGAGCCTTGGCAAAACACTAAGATTCACTGACGTTATGGACAGAGAGGGAAAGTTTATTTTAGTTTATTCAGCTCCTAAGCTCCTTGTCAGTGTCAAAGCTGAACAACAGCCCTTTATTCTCCAGTTCAGGCTGCTTTGATAATCAGAGAATGAATCCAGAACTGAACCAGGACTGGACAGGTTTCATGTCAGGATTAAAAGACTCGGCTCAGAGGGAAGTGAGGACGTCTAATAATGTGGTGAGTTGTACATTTGTCTGTCAACTTCTTTATTCTGTTGTAAGTTAGGTACTTATTTGACCTAATTTACAAACGTGAGTAATTAGCATTCACATTCATTTGAACCTAACATGTGTTTATTTGGGTGATTAAAAACAGAAAAGGTGTGAAAGGAGGGTGTTGAAGCCACACAGGTTTTGGAAATGAGTGACACAAGTTGTGTCAGTTTCTGTATGAATCCTAAATCCTGTTACAGAACTAACATAAGCATTTTAATTAAAATGTTACCCCACACAGGGAAAATACAGGATATAAATCTTTAAGATGAACCTTAAACAGTAACAGTTAATTATTGGCAACAGATAATGCTAAATAAATGCTCAGTGCATTTTCCCTTGTTCCTGTTGTTTTTAGAAGAATGGCAACAGAAAGAGATTAATTATGACATGCATCTTTGTCATATTTGTTTAACAAATATGTTTTGGATTAATTTGATGATTTTGTATTTAAAATGTTCTTATACATGTTTTAAAGGAGTACTAGGCATTATCTGCAGGATTCCAGGCTGTTGTCAATAAACAACCAGGTCTTGAGCTTTAGCTTTAGCCTCTTTTGATTTTTTATTTTTTTCCTTTTGTCTGTGAGCAGTGTTTGGTGAAAGCTAAACATCCTCCTCATGTAAACAAAGGATAAAATACAAAAAAACTTTAAAGAATTAAATTCAAACACATATCCGTTTTTATTTAAATTTTCCGGGCCCTCACGGTGAGGAAAGTTAACTAAGCGGACTTCGGCTGATTGAAGACCCCTGGTCTACACAGCTTGTAAACATTTATTCAATGGCACTAGGAAGTGTCTATTCATGACTTTATTTTAGTGTTGAGGCCATGGCTTCTGGAAATCCACAGGCCTTGTGTTGCCTTTAGGGCAATTGTTTTCTTTATAAATAAATTAATGTATTAAAAATATATTAAAATGCTAAAAGTGTTATATAAGCATTTCAAAGTATTTTGCATAAGTATTTCATGATTATTTGTTAGTTTAGTTTAAAAATGTTACTGAAATATTCCACTTCCGGTTTGCCGGTGCACTTCTGGTTTCCGGTCACGGTAAACAGATGCATGGGAAAGCTAGTATGGTGTGAATTAATCTGTCGCCATCCACCTTGAGGCACTTTGAAGGCAATGGCGTAAGTTTGTTAATGTATAGATATGTGTTTAGACTAGTGTTGTCACGATACTGGAATTTCTAACTTCGATACGATACCTTCAAAAATATCGATATTCGATACCATTTTCGATACCGAAGGGAAAACAACTGTCACAATATTATTATTTTTTATTTTTATATTTAAAGATAAATATAAAATGTCTAGATAGAGGAGATGTATTTTCTGATTAAAATAAACGTTCCCTCTCCGGCCATAACGTCAGTGAATCTTCGTTATGTTTTGCCAAGGCTCAGCTTTTAGATTTTAGTCGTTTCTAACACATTATCAGGCTACGCTAAACATGTTAAAATTTCCGCTGCTCTGTCCGTAACCATAGTAACCTGAGGACCCGCGTGTAGACGTAGCTGTCCTAGAAGTGCCGGTTCAAAAATATGTTTTACACAATGCGCTTGTAATTATGAATAATGTCTTGCGGTCCAGATCACGGTCCACTTTTTTAAGACCCCTGAGGTAGTGCCCTTGTTCAAAGGCCTCTCAGATCGTTATACATTCAGAAAGCAATAGTGCAAGTAAAAAAAAAAAAACAAACTCTTGTATTTTCAAGTAAAATCCAAAGCTCAGTTGGTATCGAAACTTTGGGAAATGAGTATCGTATCGTTTGAGATATTTCAGTATCGATATTTATCGAAATATCGATATTTTTGACAACACTATAATGTATAGATATGTGTTTAGACATCTATATTTGTCATTGTTAAATAAACTGATGTTGTTGTGATGTTAATCAGTTAGACAAATGCACTTTATTTTGTGTAACAGTCAGCTCAGTTTTCTAAGAGCATGTTATAAATGTTCTGCAGTTTTCACCATCTGGAGAGGAAGATAAACACAACGAAACATCCTCTGTGGTCCCGCCTTCCCTTATATCGATGACATTACAGGCCTCTCACTATGACCCTTAAAACAAATTTGATTTGATCGCTGGTTCTATTCCCTTATTTGGCTTAGTTCTTCTGTTATTCAACCCAAGGTTTTCTAAATGTATGTCTAGACCACCTCCAGCCATGTTCACTGCCTGTGCAAACAGGGCAATGGGAGATGTCCACAAGAACTGAAACAAAATCTAATATGAAAATGATTCATTGTGAATGTTTAAATGAATTAATTAAAAATACATTTAAATGAATCACTTAAAATAACAGTAAAAGAGAAGAGTGCATCAAATGCTTTCAGTTGTCATATGCACAGTTAAATAGAACTGTTTTCAGCCTGAACTTGAACATTGTCAGAATAAAGGTCTGTCTCAACAACAAACTATTCTAAACAATATAGTCCAGTAAAAGTCCTTTTCAGTCATTTTGTTCTAGAAACAGGCCTGTGGAGTAATGAGTAATAAGTAATGGTACTCAAATTATTATTGTTATTATGAAGTCATGCTTTAAAACCTCAAAAAAAAAAATCATCAGAAATTAGTTTTTTTCATCCATGAACTCAAACATGAACAAGACATGAACTTTTTATTTTATTATCCTTTTATTATCATCATTGGGAAAGTCATCGTGGCAGCTGCCACCAGGGGGCGCACAAGTACCCCAGACATGTGACTAACTGTAGTATATAACATGTTTTTATTGTCGTGTCTGATTCTGACCCCTCAGCCTTCAGCACGATTGAAACAACTCGTGTGTGTGTGTGTTTGTGTGTATGTGTGTATGTGTGTGTCTGTGTGTGTGTGTGTGTGTGTGTGTGTGTGTGTGTGTGTGTGTGTGTGTGTGTGTGTGTGTTAAACTAATCATGTTTTAAACCATACATTCTGACATTATGTTTTCTCTTTTCTATTAATGTTTCTAGAAGTTTTAATATAACATCCCATACTTGATTATAAACCATGCAAAAGTATAAACCATAAAATACTTAAATGAATAACCAAATAAGTATACATAAATAAAACACATTAAACTTTTTATTTTATTATCCTTTTATTAAACTTTAAACAATCACACAACAGCAGTAGAACAATATCCAGACTTGAGTTTGATCTATAAAAAGACCTGTTTCTTCTCTCTGTAGTGGCCATAACAATGACCAATCAGACCCAGGACCTGAGCCGACAGAGTGACAGTCTCAACTGGACGCTCGGAGTCATCATGATGTTCAATAATTTCCCTGTGAACAGCTTCTGTCCACTAAAACGTGAGTCCAGGCTGTTTGTAATCTTCTGAAAACCTTCATTGGTTCGAGCGGAAAATGATAAAAACTAAATGTCAATATTCCTGTTTAATTTAATTTAAATCCAGAGTGTCAGCCGTGTCTCAGTGGATGGATCCTCTTCAAGGACCACTGTTACTTCTTCTTTAATGAGACATCATCCTGGAAACAGTGGGACAAGAGTCAGACGTACTGTAAAGATCTAAACCCCATCTCAGACCTGGTGGTTATAGAGTCACTGGAGGAACAGGTGAGCTCAGATTTTCTTTAAAACAAGTCTGAGTAAAAGTAAAGTGGAGTAACTTCTGTTTGGTGTCATTTACAGGAGTTCATTTATAATCATATACAGTTGTACTTTGATAAGTTTCATGGATTTTGGATTGGTTTGTCTCAAATCGCCAACAACAACTGGGTCTGGGTCGATGGACAGACAGACACTCTGAAGTGAGTCAAGTCATTTACAAAAATACACTTAATAAACTAAGATGACAGGACTTTTCTGAAGTCCAAGATGAAAGATTCAAAATGGATTTTAAGTCGAGCTGATGCTGTAAAGTATGGGTCGGACCCACATTTTCTTTACATGTTTCATTAAAATCACAGTCTATCAGTGGAACTTAAAATAATGCAGACAATAAAACCCATTCTGAGCAAAAACCCATTGAGTTGTTTTAACCTAAGCCTATAAGTTACATCTTCATATAACATGACTTTACAGTGTCACTAGTTCACTGTACATTTGTGCCACAGTCAGCTGCCGCTTGTGCAGACACTCCTCCTCGACACAGACAGTTTGTTTCTTGTCCCTGATTGGTCAGTTTTTGTATCCTCCACCTGGATCTTAACCTGAAACTGAAAACCCAGAGTTAACCCTGAGCTGACCTCTAACCTCCTGATCCAGCTTCAGAGGACAGGGCCCAGAGCTGTCACAGAATAAAACACACTCTCCCCTTCACTCTTCCACATATTTATAGAAGCTTTAGCAGCTGTTTGTCAAAATAACAATACCACAGCAATCGAGACAATGAATGTACATCATAAGATAAGCCTCTATGCTGACAATATTTTACAAAATCAATTCCCAAAAAGTGTGGACACTGTACAAAAAAAAAAAAGAGAATGCAATGATGTGGAAGTTTAGGAATACAACATGCTTGGCTATAAAAAAGAGCCTCTCAGAGTGGCAGTGTCTCTCAGAAGTCAAGATGGGCTTTCCTCCAATGCTGCAGTAAAAATAGTGGAGCAATATCGGAAAAGAGTTCATCACCTACAGAGCATAATATCATCCAAAGATTCAGAGAATCTGGAACAATCTCTGTGTGTAAGGATCAAGGACAGAAAACCAGACTGGATGCCCGTGATCTTCGGGCCCTTAGACGACACTGCATCACAAACAGGAATGCTACTGTAATGGAAATCACAACATGGGCATCAGAGATAAACATGGCCTTGTCCCAACTTTTTTGAGATGTGTTGATGCCATAAAATTTAAAATCAACTTCTTTTTTAAAAAATTTGCTATGTCATCTATGTTGTATTCTGACTAAAATATTGAAACTTCCACATCATTGCATTCTGTTTTATTCACAATTTGTACTGTGTGTCCCAACTTTTGGGGAATCGGGTTTGTGCTTTATTTACAAAACTCTTCTTCTTCACTGCCTGAAACTCATCGTCTCATAAACACCTTCTCTGCCATCTCGGACTATTCTATCAACTGGTCTAAATCTACAATTTTTCCACTCACTCACCCATAAAGCTTACTCTTATCACTTATGGGCATAATCTCTATCAAAATGACTATTCTACCAATGATTAATTACCACTTTTCTTCAAATCACAAACTTCTCCTGGAAATAAAACCCCTAGAATTAAGTTACCAACATTACAAAACTCAAAATCAACTGGAGAGCTTGGAGCACCAACTTTTATATAAATATTCCTCCATATTGAACAACACAGACTTTTTTAGGAAAAAAAAAACTATATTTTTCCCACACTGGATTGATAAAGGCATCACCCATCTCAACCATATTTTCCACGACAGTATTTTACTTTCATTCTCACAATTGGTCCAGGAGTACAGCATCTGGAAAAACAGCACCACACAACTTTACACTTTCACCACCTTTATTAGAAATTACAATAAATATCAAATCACCAAATATTGGTATATATATATATATATATATATATATATATATATATATATATATAGAGAGAGAGAGAGAGAGAGAGAGAGAGAGAGAGAGAGAGAGAGAGAGAGAGAGAATCATAAAAACACACACACGTTACAATCCTTATATTTATGTAACTGTTTTTTGTGTTTAAAAGGTTCTGGATGAAGAAGGATTTGGGTAAACCTGGTCCTAAAGCGTTGATGATTCCAAACCAACCTCTGACAGAGAGCTGGAGTCCTGCAGAAAATGTCAGGGCAAAATTCATCTGTGAAAGCAAAGCGCTCATAAAAGTGTAGATGTGTTTTGGAACTATGATTCATTTTTTTTTTCTAGTTTGAAACTTTTAGTCTATTTCAGACTTGTGTAAAATAATGAATGACAGCAGTGTTTCATAGAGTTTATCTGCTGCTGCTGAAGCCTCTGTCTCTGCTGCAGAAGGTTTGGAGGAAACTAAATGTGTTTCTGTTTCAGTTCAGAGGAAACTGAAGGCTGCTTTTTTTAACTTTAAAAAATATAATAAACATGAAACAGAGAGTGGAACATTTGAATAAAGACAAACAGTCAAAGTCCTGAGACAGAGGCTTCTTTGGTAACATGTTGTACATTAGTGCGTCCTTTGTCTTTGAGTCAACATAGATATAGACACATGTACTCTGAGAAAATCAAAAACACAAAAAATGTTTGACCAAAAACAAATCATGCAAATTTTCAAAAATGAAATGACAAATTCAGTTTTATTTGTGTCATTTCGCTTAAACAAATGTTGAATATTAATGAACCAGATCAGGTTTAGGCTCAGTGAAAGCTTCAGTGAAAGAGGTTTTCATTTTTAATGCATTCTTTGGTCAGACAATCACATTTGTGCTTTGATAAAGTGTATCGTGTACAATGTATTTTATGATTAAATGAAACAGTCTCTGATCAGGAAGTTTAATTAAACACATGATGAAGAGCAAACAGAGGAGGACACCAGGTTTAAAAATAAAAGACTTAACAGATATGATTATGATGTATGTTTTGTTTGTCTCTGTTTTATTTCTACTCTGCTGCAGACGGCTCCTGTGCAACTAAAGAGCATTACAGTAATTCAAGATGTGTCTGTATTAACTTTATATTAACTATATAATCTATAGACCCTGCTCCAGTCTGATTATTGTATTTCTCCAGTTCAACTGTAAAATGAGACTCTGCAAAGACAACCACCACAATAAACAGCATCAAGTAAAGATTCCTTTATTCATTTTCTCAGTCTCAGAGAATCTGATGTTCAGCTCCACTTTGACACTCATCGAGAAAAATACAACAGCAGCGTTGGGTGAAATTGCCAGTTAAAACTTGATACACACAGATACAATGTAGCGGCCTCCCAAGTAAACTTTGAAGCCGCGGTGAGGGTCAGAGGTGGGTCCTGGTGGTGCGAAAGATTGTGACGCGCTTGTAGAAATAAGTAAGTACGCTGAGCTCCAACATGCGTTTGGTAGGTTTATTGTTCATGTATAATTACAGTTCAGCAGATACAGGAGGCTTGAACCAAATGCATAAACAGATAAGTATTAGATGAAATCAGTGGTGGACGAAGTACAGAAACCAAGTACTTGAGTTAAAGTACAGATACACTAGGTAAAATATTACTTCAGTAAAAGTAAAAGTACTCCCTTTTAACTTTCACTTGAGTAAAAGTACAAAAGTATTTGCCTTCAAATGTACTTAAGTATCCAAGTACTATCATTTATTATGGCTATAATGCCCATATAATTTTTGTCAGTCTCTCGCCCTCTTTAGGCGCCAGGGTTTATTAAAAAAAATACTGATTTCTGAGATCCAAATTTCAAAAGGCTGTGGTTTGAAAATGATAAGAGATAGAGTCCTACTCTAAACTAGAAAAATGTCAGGTATGACCCAAAGTATATAAGGAAATACATTTTAAGCATCTAATTTGCATCTAATTTGCATACTATGACATTATATATTGGCGGTTATGTTATTTACAGAATATACACACTAATGAAAATATTATAATAGGTTTTTTTTCTTATTCTGAATTTTTTTTTTTTGTAAAAACAGTAATTTGTAAAAGCAACTTCTAATATACCATAACTAGTAAAACGTATGCAAATAGTTATGAGAAATATACACATGTACTGTATGTGTGTGGTTGCAGTAGCTTTATCTTTTCTTATCCATCCATGTGGCTTAGTTAGTAGTTTTTTAGAGTGTGGGACCTCTCATAAAGCACAGCAGCACACAGCCATCACTTTTATTACTATCGCTGCTTTGATTAGCGCATTCCCGCTGACTATGTTTACCCCTGCCTCTCCCTCCTCGACTGGGTAAAGTGTCAGGATGAACAACACCTATTTGTCCCAAACAGCTGTCAATAGAAGACGCATTAATCCCAAACTCCCTGTCACTACTGTGGCCACGGCAGTACACCCGCATCGGCTTCTATCACCTGTGCTAAAGGTAAAGCTGCAGGTGCTAAAGGTAAAGCTGCAGGTGCTAAAGGTAAAGCTGCAGGTGCTAAAGGTAAAGCTGCAGGTGCTAAAGGTAAAGCTGCAGGTGCTACACGCTCACGGCTTCACTTCCCAACATCCCCTTCACTACCGCGGCCAGAGCGACTAGTTTCCTCCCGTTTCTTTCACTGATGTTTGGCAAAATGTGGGAAAAACAGCGTGTGCTTTATGAGAGACACTGAGAAAGGCACGAGCAGCGGCGCCGCTGTCCAAGTTACACACGCACTCACTCTCGCTCATTCTCACTTTCACTCGGCTGAAAAGACTCTAAAGGTAGATGTTCTCCTTCAGAATCAGAGTCAGCCATTACTAATACCAAAACTTCATCACAGGTGTATTTTTTATTTGTTATTTTCATGTTTATCAGCTCGTGTGTAGAGAATGAGGCTTCTATTGAGCCGGTCCTGACACTCCCACTGAGACCCGTCTTTGAGGTCTTCTTCTACAAAACATTTTAATGGCAACACAACGAACGACTAATTTTGCAAAATGTAATTGAGTAAAAAGTAAGATATTTGATGTTGAAATGTAGTGAAGTTAAAGTAAAAAGTATCCCTTAATGGAAATACTTAGTCAAGTACAGATACTGGAAAAAACTACTTAAGTACAGTAACGAATTACATTTACTTTGTTACTGTCCACCCCTGGATGAAATAAACTCCAGCGTTTGAAACAGGCGTTTGCGTTCAACAAAAATTGCAGCTACCCATCCCTGACTCTCCACAACCTAGCCTCTCGCAAGAGCACACCTTTACAGACCTACGTTCACGTGCATGCGCTCTCGTGAGCTCCGCCCCCTCAGCACCAGACCAACACCCACACACAAACACAGTGCTCCCCTGTTCTGTCTCCAACACACCAGCCCCTAATTATTAGGTCCCACATAATAATTCACATTCCATAAGGCATAATTAATCATTAATAGTCCATAAATGGATCCATTTTGGCAATAGTCCTTCTTCTGGTCAACTTAATGACCAAGTAGTCCACAGTTTAGTGGTCAGAGTCCAACTGTCCGAATGTCCAATAATCCACAAACAGTGGTCAAAAAACAGTCTACTCAGATTTTGTCCAATAGATGAAGCCCTTGCAGCCACTTTAGTCACTCTTTGCAGACCGATTCTGGTATTTGATCGGCTCATCCAATTCCTCTTCTGCACAGCTCTCTCAATAATAGTTTTGCTTTCAGGCAATTTTGATCTTGAAGGTGTCTGACTTAATGCACCATTCGACTCCCAATCCACGCTCAATGGGCAGAAATTCCCTCTCCAAGTCCCACTGCATCACTCCTTTAGCTCTGTGTCCATGGTCCTCCACACACTTCTTTAGAGCAAAATTGGCACAGCTCGGGGATGACATAGCTCCAAAGAGATGCACCTACACCCTGACTCCATACTGTGCTTGACTTGGGTCTCCTTGTGTGTACAAGTCATCTTTGTCACTACTGCTGTGGTGTCCTCCATGATGTTCCTCTTTGAACAGACCATCTTGTTTCACCATAGCAGACTCAGAAAAGCCGTTGTGTAGAGTCCATTGCTCTCACTGCGGATAACTCCCAGCGGTTCCATGGCTTGCTCAAAGACATCCTTAATCAACTGTTGTTGCCACAGCTCATCCAGATTTATGATGGATACCCTGTTTACTGTAACTGAGGCACAATCAATGGTCTTCCCACTGTTTCCTGTAACAGAATGTGAGAATGAGGCAGTCTGAGGTAACCAAAGATAGCCTAGCTAGGACTTTAGAACTAGGGAACAAGATGAGTCGGCATCGATTAATTGTCTCTGGCCCCCTCCCGTAAGGGGGTAGTGATGAACAGTATAGCAGACTAGTTTCCATGAACTGGTGGCTGGCCCGGCATTGTAGTCAGAAAGGTTATGGTTTTGTGGATAACTGGCCTTCTTTCTGGGGCCGCCCAGGCCTGCTGAGGGCAGACGGCCTGCATCCTACTGGACAAGGTGCTGCCATTTTGTCTAGTAATATAGACAGGTGCATTCAATGCATTTGACACAAGGAATCTCAGCAGGTCGCAGGAATTAGAGAACCTGCTAGTCATGATAGTGCGGGTGTGGAACTGGATAATGTTGCAGCTTTAGTTGTCTGGTTAGGCCGTATCAATCCAATATCTACTTCCCAAATCTATTAGATAGGGTAAATTTATTTAGTCCTCAAATACATCTGAAAACTCACAGAGTCAGTGACCCAAAAGCATCATGTCCTCATGTTATTATAACTCAGAGGCATTCTTTTAAACCCGGCAAAACTGTTAGAGCTCGACAGCTTGTTCCTGTTACTATCGCTCCACTGGACCAGCCCTCTACGTCAAATGCAGGCTCTACATCAAGACTGAAGATTGGTCTCCTGAAGGTGCGGTCTCTATCCTCTAAAGCACATTAATGATCTTATTACTTCTCATTGCTTGGATTTACTTTGTCTTTGTGAAACTTGGCTTAGGCCCAATGTTTTTCTGCCACTAAATGAAGCCTCTCCCCCTGATTATGCATATGCACAGGTAGGTCGTCGTCAGCAGGGTGGTGGTGTTGCAGCCATTCATAAAGCTGCATTTTGCTTTACAGGTTCATCATCACAGCCAAAATTTAACTCATTCGAAGTGTTACTCATCAAACATATTCCTTCTCAAATTAACGGAAGGAAGCCATTTTATTTAGCTGTATTCTATCGCCCTCCGGGTCCCTACTCTTCTTTCTTGGATGAGTTTGGAGTTTTCCTCTCGGACTTAATAACCCATGCTGATAACATCCTTCTAGTTGGTGACTTTAATATTCATCTAAATAAGGAGTCTGATCCTCTGGCCAGAGCATTTCAATCACTGCTTACAACCCTGTCTTTCAACCAGTTTGTTCATGAGCCCACACACATTAGTGGAAACTATCTGGATATTGTTTTGGCTCGGGGAATAGATGTCTCCCATCTCTTCGTCTCCTCTCTTTCATCTGCTGTTTCAGATCACTCACTGGTGGAATTTGAGATAAGTTATAGACTCACCTCAAATTCCGACAATTGCTTAGTGTCTACACGGAATTTTAGCGCGGCTGACGGATGTTCTTCCTAATTTAACTCCACCTGGAAACTCAATAGAAGCCTACACAAAGGAGGTCCATGCAACCCTCTCGGCCATCACTGACTCAGTGGCACCCCTCAGGACAAAGCCCAGACCAACCAGACGACCTACACCATGGTATAACGAGGAAACCCGGGCTTTAAAACAGGCCTGCAGGAGTTTTGAACGAGTTTTGAACGCGTCAAAAACTAATCTAAATTATCAAAAGTGGTGTTTGTGTGTAAACACCTATAAGCATGCCCTCAGCACTGCAAAGACGGCTTATTTCTCATCTGTAATCAGAGAAAACCGGCATAACCCCAGGTTTCTATTTGGGACAGTTGCTAAATTAATCCAACCGAGAACAACTGAAGACTCTTCTCCCTTTAGTGCACAAGACTTTTTAGATTTCTTTAATCATAAAATTGAAGATATCAGGGATAATATTTTGGCTTTGTCTTCCTCAGCTCCGGGTCCCATTCACTTGGATCCACTGACCTCTCGTCTCTCAGTCCTAGAGCCTGTATCCCTCGATGAGCTGACAAAGGTGGTTTCTTCATGTAAAGCAACTATGTGCCTTCTGGATATCCTGCCAGCAAAATAGCTTAAAGAACTGTTGCCCTATGTAGGGCAAATTATGATAAACATTATAAACTTGTCCCTGTCTACTGGCACCGTCCCTTCCTTCTTCAAACAGGCTGTGGTCAAACTCCTACTCAAAAAACCTACTCTGGATCCTGGATGCCTAAATAATTACCGTCCTGTCTCCAATTTACCTTTTCTATCTAAAGTCCTCGAAAAAGTTGTGTTAAAACAACTTACTCTATATCTATCAGAAAATGACCTCCTCGAGCCGTTTCAGTCTGCATTTAGGGCCTCTTATTCCACTGAAACAGCTTTGGTTAAAGTGACTAACGATCTCCTTCAGATTGACAAGGACTCATCGGCTCTACTGTTATTGCTAGATCTCAGCGCTGCATTTGATACGATTGATCATGCAGTGCTAATCAACAGACTAAAGAATGTGTTTGGCATCTCTGGCTCTGCTCTTGCTTGGTTAAAATCCTATCTGGTCTCATTTTGTCTCTTTTAATAAATCCTTCTCCTCCACAGCACCAGTGAAATTCGGTGTGCCACAAGGGTCTGTGCTTGGTCCCATAGTTTTTTCACTATATGTTACACCATTGGGACAAATCATCAGAAGTAATGGAGTAAACTTACATTGTTTCAATTAAAACATGGATGTCTAAAAACTTCCTCCATTTGAACTCGGATAAAACAGAGCTCTTGTTAATTGGTCCTGCCAGTCATCGGCACAAGTTCAACAATCTTACTGTCTCGATCAACAATTGTGTGTTGGAGCACGGCAACACTGTGAGGAACCTTGGTGTCATTTTTGACTCCACACTATCACTGCAGTGGCACATTAGTGAGGTCACTAAACTAGGCTTTTTTCACTTGAGGAATATCTCAAAAATTTGCTCCTGCCTCTCTTTACTGATGCTGAAATTCTCATTCATGCATTTGTCACATCCAGGCTGGACTACTGCAATGCGTTATTCTCTGGACTGCCGAGGAAAAGTGCTCACAGACTACAAATGGTCCAAAATACAGCCGCCAGACTTTTAACAAAGACCAGGAAGTTTGATCACATTACTCCGGTCCTGGCTTCATTACATTGGCTTCCTATTTGTGTTAGAGCAGATTTCAAAGTTCTCCTGTTAACATATAAAATCCTTTGTGGACGCCCGCCCTCTTATCTGACCTCATCACCCGGTATACTCCAGCTCGTACCCTTCGCTCTCAGGACGCTGGCCTCCTTCAACTTCCTCGAGTAAAGAAGAAGTCTGCTGGCTACAGAGCCTTTTCTTATAGAGCCCCATTTTTATGGAATGGGCCCCCGGTGGAAGTGCGACACTGGTTGTAGCTGTAGGTATACGTTTACACTGGCTGTAGCTGTAGGTACACGTTTACACTGGTTGTAGCTGTAGGTACACGTTTACACTGGTTGTAGCTGTAGGTACACGTTTACACTGGCTGTAGCTGTAGGTATACGTTTACACTGGTTGTAGCTGTAGGTACACGTTTACACTGGTTGTAGCTGTAGGCATACGCTTTACACTGGTTGTAGCTGTAGGTACACGCTTACACTGGTTGTAGCTGTAGGTAAACGCTTTACACTGGTTGTAGCTGTAGGTACACGTTTACACTGGTTGTAGCTGTAGGTATACGTTTACACTGGTTGTAGCTGTAGGTACACGTTTACACTGGTTGTAGCTGTAGGTACACACTAAATCCGCCATATTATCACATCTACCCCCACCCCCACCCCACCCCCTGCGCCTGTGCTCCAGTTTGAGGGCCCCACCCATCTGTCATCTACCTTGATGTTGGCTGCGGCCCCATCCACTATTGCACACTCAGAGTGGACATTGGACACTACAAATATAAATGTTTTTATTTGTGAATATGTTTGTGTATTTCTATGTATTTTTTAACTGTCCTGGACACATTCCTGCACGGCCTGTCCGTCCTGGGAGTGGATCCCAGTCCTTCTGTGGTTCTCCCTGAGGTTTCTCTTTTTTCCCGGCTGGGTTTTTTTTGGAGTTTTTCCTTACCCTGATGGAGGGTCTAAGGACAGGGGATGTTGTCTAGTGCAGTCTGTTGAGCCCTTTGAAGAGACTGTTGTTGTGATATTGGGCTATAAATAAATGACGGAGTCCCCGGTCCAGCACCCCTCCCAGAGACTCCAAGAAGGCTGGGTACTCTGCACTGCCATTTGGCCCGTAAACACAAACAACAGTGAGAGACCTATCCCCGACCCGAAGGCGCAGGGAAGCGACCCTCTCGTTCACCGGGGTGACGAACGAAAATCCAGTTATAACAAGTTTAAATCTATTCTAAACCAGTTAAAGTCCTATTAAACCCTCCTTGGTCTGGACCTGGATAAGCCGAAATGGAGATGATGGGCCCCTCTCGCTCAGTCCTCAGCGTCGGTGCAGTTCTGCGTTTGACCACACAAGGGCAGTATGTGTCTGCGGCCTGAGGGCTGGTGTTGGGGTGAGGAGTGTGAGGAGGGTAAGAAGGGTGAGAGGAAGAGGAGGAGGAGTAGTCGGACCAATAGGACGAGTGAGAGTTGAAGACTTTAGGACAGGAGTAGGTCTGGTCACTGAGGCCTGTGGAAACAGATTTAATTTACTGACCTCTCAACTTCAGGTAAAAACAAACTGTTTCCTCAGACTAATGCAAACAGTTCAGAAAGCCATTTTTGGTAAAATGGATGAGCCCTCTGTGAACAGAGGAGTACACCTCAGAAACCACCTGCCAGCTATTTACAACTGTGTTTAAAAAAAAAAAACTAAATCAAAACATTTTCAGTTTAGATGGACAGTACCACACTGCCCTATTAACGCTCAGTCTGGTCCAATCGGAGTTAGTTCAACCCCCCCCTAGAAATAAAGCTCAGCTCTCGTATCAGCTGTACGTTATTATACGTTGTTATTATGTTATTTTTTTACTGGTCTGGCCCACTTCAGTTCAAATTGGGCTGAATAGGTGATGTCTGTCTGAGGTTAGTCAGTCTTTTGCCAAAAGTATCTTGTTAATTCATTCATTTATGTTCAAAAGCACAACTCCAGTGGTAAATCCTGTTTTTAATTTATTTTCTATTCTTGTTGTCTTTAGAGCCTTGATATATTCAGGCGTCATGTTATGGTCTCCTAATTCTAAAATACTTCATTGAGATCATGTCTGTGCTTTGTGCTGTGTTTTCTCTTCACAAACAGACGTGTCTGAGTTTTTTCACACTCTTAAACTTTTCATCAGTCATTTGCATTTCAGGCGTCAGAACAGGCTGCTTTTATTTGGTGCTGAAATATTTTGCATAACGACAACAGTGGTATATTCAGACAGAACAGTTAAATACAGTGAACTACAGAGTCATCAGAAGAAAAAGAGGAAGTGTTTGCTCAGCTTCAGTGAAACTCCTGCTGCGCTCAGTGAGATCTCAGACACCATCAGAGCCATGGAAGAACAGGGGGCCAACTCCAGAGTGGATTTTAAAAATGAACATCCACCGTCAAAACGTGAGTCACACTCCTGCTTCTTTCTATGTTTTATTCTGTTTTATCTTAGTTTAATGTTCCTTTTCTAGTCTAAGAGGCAAAGGTGGATGTATTAAAACTGGGGCACCTTAAACTTCTACAAACTATGTCTATATTTCTGTTTAAGACTTCAAAGATTCATAAAGGTTTCATTGTTTTATTTGTACAACTTGTAGTCAACTCCAGACAGCTGTTGCTAATGTATGTATGCTAATGTTAAATCTTTAGCTTAGTTTGTCAACCAGGCTGCTTGTTGCTGTATTTAAATTATGTGCCAGGCCAGCTAACGTCAGGTTGCCAACATTAACCAGTTTCAGAAACAACCAGTGACACACCAGCAGCAGCAGCACTGGCCAGTCCTGGCTGCTGTTCTGGAGATGAGGCTGAGAGCAGAAATGAGGAAAGACAAGGTGAGATCATTGCTCAAACGGCGAGCTCCCCCCTTGCTTCCTAATTGTGAGCTGTTTACCTTAAATAAGTAAGCCTTTTGATTCAATGTGTGTGCTATTGCCCTAGTGCTATTGGAGTGGTGGAAAGAGTGGCAGCACAGTGTAAAGCTACTAGCCCTACTATTGCTTATAATGTGTGATATATTCTCAAACTCCTTAATAAATTATCTGCCTATTTTTCTGCACATGTAGATGTGCCTACTAATATCACTGTGTTCTCAAGTGCACACAGGTAATATTGATTTGAGCAATAAAGCAAATTATCACTTTTGTTTGGTGAAAAGCCCTAGCATTGCAGCACAGTGCTGTGCTTAAAAGCTATAGTCAATGCTCAATAAATTCATGATGTTATCAAAGGCAATGAATAGGGTTGCAAAATTCTGGGAATTTTCAAAGTTGGAAAATTTCCATGGAAGTTAACAGGAATATAAAGGAATTAATGGGAATTTACAAAACTGAAAGGTTATTCCTTTAACAGGGAACTTAAATATAGTTGAGGAAAATATATCGTAGCATAATCTTGGCTAAAACAAACTGATTTAATGCAGCACACTTAAATATCTCTGCTATTAAATCACATGCACACTGCAGGGCTACTGAGGCCACGCCCCCTACATGCACTGTGCATTCCTCCATCACATGCACTGATGATTTCTTCAACCCTGGAGACCTGAGGATACACTTGAGCTTGCAAACTACATAAAGTGTAATGATGAGTAATATTTTACTCAACATTCATGTTTTTGTTATTCCGTGGAAGAATTAATGGTTCAGTACAAGAGTTAAAGTTTTAAAGTTCTACTCTAAAATAAATCTGATAAAAGATCATGTTGTTTACATTGTTTTACTATTTAAAAAGTAACAGTTAATTTCTATTAATTTCCTTTAATTCCCATCATTTTTGTGGAAAGTTTTCAAATTTTAATATTTCCAAAATTCCTCAGCTTAACTTCCCATGGGAAGTTTTTTGGAAATTTACTGGAAGTTTACCGGAAATGTTCCTACCCTTTGCAACCCTACCAATTAATAGTTATGTTATCTTTGTACTTGTTCATAATGGTAGATTTCAAGCTCTGTTAAGTGCCCTATTGTGGGTACTTGGACACTTGGTTGACAGCCTAAAGCTTAGTCCAAACTGTCAACATAATACGGTGGCAACATATGGCTCTTGGAATACAAAGTGAGCTTGCTTTAACAAGTAGGTTGTTTTTTTTTGTACGTTAAGAGGCTAATACCTATTTTTTGTGCTTGTTGATGTAGACAGTTCTGCACTTGATGCAGAAGACGAGGCTGGGTGCGAGTCTGATGAAGTGAGAGAAGGTGAGCTCATAGAGGCAACTTTTATTATACTACTATTATAGTACTATTATCAAGTAGGATGAACCTAGGGGCGGCAGTGGCTCAGTGGTAGAGCTGTCGGCTTTCAACCGGAAGGTAGTGGGTTCGATTCCCGCTCTCCCCACAATTCATATTGTCGTTGTGTCCTTGGGCAAGACACTTAACCCACCTTGCCTCGTATGAATGTGTAAGAATGTTGAGTGAATGTATGTGGTGATGGTCGGAGAGGCCGTGGCGCAAAATGGCTGCCACGTCTCTGTCAGTCTGCCCCAGGGCATCTGTGGCTACAGTTGTAGCTACCATCACCAGTGTGACTGTGTATGAATGAATAATGGATGGACTGTAAGCGCTTTGAGTCCCTTCGTCCCTCGAGAAAAGCGCAATATAAATCCAATCCATTATTATTATGAATTATTACATGTGAGACTACAATATTGAGGCTAACATAATGAGCTCCTCAATGCCGTCTGGAAGATGCAGCTGCAGAGCATTTTTGGAGAGCTTTGCATTGTTTTAAGGATTTTCTGCACACTTCCTGTCACAGTTGCAGGAGGTGAATGGGCTTTCAGCAAGTTAAAACTGGTAAAAAACTACCTGAGATCAAAAATGGGCCAGGAAGACTAAACAGCCTCGCCATTCTGTCAATTGAAAGCCAATTGGCCAAACAGTTGGACTTTACAGATCTAATCACTGATTTTGCAAACAAAAAGACTCATCAGTGGCAATTTACTGGGATGTAGTTGACATCTCATTTGACTTTTATTTATTTTTTATAGGTGACATTTTTTTTCATTATGGCAGGCTTAGCTTATTTGATTGGTTTCTAAGGGTACAGTTGTCTCGTGTTCTCCTGTTCAAAAATAAATGTTTTTAATTTAAAACTTGCATCAGTATCATGTATCAGAATGTTAGTTCTGGAGATGAGGCTGAGAGCAGAAATGAGGAAAGACAAGGTGAGATCATTGCTCAAACGGCGAGCTCCCCCCTTGCTTCCTAATTGTGAGCTGTTTACCTTAAATAAGTAAGCCTTTTGATTCAATGTGTGTGCTATTGCCTAGTGCTATTGGAGTGGTGGAAAGAGTGGCAGCACAGTGTAAAGCTACTAGCCCTACTATTGCTTATAATGTGTGATATATTCTCAAACTCCTTAATAAATTATCTGCCTATTTTTCTGCACATGTAGATGTGCCTACTAATATCACTGTGTTCTCAAGTGCACACAGGTAATATTGATATGAGCAATAAAGCAAATTATCATTTTTGTTTGGTGAAAAGCCCTAGCATTGCAGCACAGTGCTGTGCTTAAAAGCTATAGTCAATGCTCAATAAATTCATGATGTTATCAAAGGCAATGAATAGGGTTGCAAAATTCTGGGAATTTTCAAAGTTGGAAAATTTCCATGGAAGTTAACAGGAATATAAAGGAATTAATGGGAATTTACAAAACTGAAAGGTTATTCCTTTAACAGGGAACTTAAATATAGTTGAGGAAAATATATCGTAGCATAATCTTGGCTAAAACAAGCGGATTTAATGCAGCACACTTAAATATCTCTGCTATTAAATCACATGCACACTGCAGGGCTACTGAGGCCACGCCCCCTACATGCACTGTGCATTCCTCCATCACATGCACTGATGATTTCTTCAACCCTGGAGACCTGAGGATACACTTGAGCTTGCAAACTACATAAAGTGTAATGATGAGTAATATTTTACTCAACATTCATGTTTTTGTTATTCCGTGGAAGAATTAATGGTTCAGTACAAGAGTTAAAGTTTTAAAGTTCTACTCTAAAATAAATCTGATAAAAGATCATGTTGTTTACATTGTTTTACTATTTAAAAAGTAACAGTTAATTTCTATTAATTTCCTTTAATTCCCATCATTTTTGTGGAAAGTTTTCAAATTTTAATATTTCCAAAATTCCTCAGCTTAACTTCCCATGGGAAGTTTTTGAAATTTACTGGAAGTTTACGAAATGTTCCTACCCTTTGCAACCCTACCAATTAATAGTTATGTTATCTTTGTACTTGTTCATAATGGTAGATTTCAAGCTCTGTTAAGTGCCCTATTGTGGGTACTTGGACACTTGGTTGACAGCCTAAAGCTTAGTCCAAACTGTCAACATAATACGGTGGCAACATATGGCTCTTGGAATACAAAGTGAGCTTGCTTTAACAAGTAGGTTGTTTTTTTGTACGTTAAGAGGCTAATACCTATTTTTGTGCTTGTTGATGTAGACAGTTCTGCACTTGATGCAGAAGACAAGGCTGGGTGCGAGTCTGATGAAGTGAGAGAAGGTGAGCTCATAGAGGCAACTTTTATTATACTACTATTATAGTACTATTATCAAGTAGGATGAATTATTACATGTGAGACTACAATAATATTGAGGCTAACATAATGAGCTCCTCAATGCCGTCTGGAAGATGCAGCTGCAGAGCATTTTTGGAGAGCTTTGCATTGTTTTAAGGATTTTCTGCACACTTCCTGTCACAGTTGCAGGAGGTGAACGGGCTTTCAGCAAGTTAAAACTAGTAAAAAACTACCTCAACAATGGGCCAGGATAGACTAAACAGCCTCGCCATTCTGTTAATTGAAAGCCAATTGGCCAAACAGTTGGACTTTACAGATCTAATCACTGATTTTGCAAACAAAAAGACTCATCAGTGGGCATTTACTGGGATGTAGATGACATCTCAATTGACTTTTATTTATTTTTTTATAGTTGACATTTTTTTTTTCATTATGGCAGGCTTCGCTTCTATGATTGGTTTCTAAGGGTACAGTTGTCTCGTGTTCTCCTGTTCAAAAATAAATGTTTTTAATTTAAAACTTGCATCAGTATCATGTATCAGAATGTTAGTACACAAACCCGATGTAGCCTAAGGTTTAAAGATATTTGAGCACAAATAGGCCAAATAGATTTAAACACTATTTATACTTGTTTATATTCAAATAATAAAAATAAAAAAAATCATTCAAAATTGAATTTTCATTTTGCTAACCCGCATCGTACAATGGCATGTGTAGGGGGCCCACTGACATTGAGAGTATACAGGGCCCAGAATTTGGTGCTACGCCCCTGTGTACAAGACATACAGAAGAATCAAAATGCTTCTCTCTCACCACAGTGTTTGGGACATGTAAAAAAATGTGAATAAAATACATTACACAATTTAAAATATAAATAACATAAACACACTAATGGCAGTGCAAAAAAACAGCTGCATTATTTAACAGCAGCAGTGCAAACGGTGACAGTAAAATGAAAAAACATTTGAGATATTGTTGGGAAAGGCACCTGTACTGACACTGCCTCACCTCCGTCTCTTTAATGCTTTTAATCAAGAAATACGTACATTTAGGGCATTTTCACAATGGAATGATTAAAACATATATAACAATAATATAACATTAATGTCACACATTAGTGAAGTGAAATATAAGCCTCCAATGACCACACGTCCCTGGTGGAAACACAAGCCTCTTCAGAAGAAACTTAACTAAACTTAAACTGAACCAGTGGACTTTTTAAGTCTGTGGTGGTTTTCTTTTCTGTAAAAGACTAGAATAGGACTGGACAATAAAACATGATGCAAAAAGTGGAAAAGATCTGTGTAGTGAAATCATCGGCCTGCCACAGTGAGCACCCCCACAGGAGATGGCCATGGGGTGAACCTCATCTCTGGGAGTCGTTCCAGATGTGACCCTGTTTACGATCCTAGGTGGCGTGGTACCCAGCACCCTGACAAGACAATCGTAAATCCTTTGAGATAAGACTGTTTATCCAGCTCTTCGAGAACATTTTGAGTCAGTTCTGATTGAACTCAGGAATGTCCCTTTTGAAGTGTAAAAGACTTGAGACTTCTGGGATGGCAACATACTGCCATCTAGTGACAGTATGGATGAACGCCGCTAAGTCTTTCATCAAACCAATGACTTAAACTTTTTCCCTTTTTAGACGGAAAGGTTTTCAAAGGACATTGTGTTATTGTGTTTATGCCATTAAAAGTGTGTCTCTAAGTATATGGTGATGCTCCTCACAGGATCCAGAGTCATAACGAGAAGAATCGACCCTCCATCCATCAGTCTCACAAGTTTACAGTTAATAAAATTGTTGAATGAATTTATGTGTGTTTCAACATGCGTAAAGATGCATTCTATCGTAGGGGTGTGACGATAACCGCATCACCGCAATACCGCAATAATGAGATGCCTACCGCGGTGTGAGGTCATCACCGCACATGATTTTTGGGGGGGGTTATATTTAGTTTAATATTAAGTTTTGTTTTGTAAAAAGACTTTCTTTCGTTTTGTACAAATTGTCTCTTAATTTTAATAAAGGTTTCTTCGGCCAATTGCATGTATTTAATAAATAAGAAGCAAATAAGTAGACTATGAGGTCGCGGAAGCGATCGCTTTCATTGCTCATGAACTGGAGCGCGTCTCAAATAAACTGAAACTCAGCAGGTTTGCCTTACAGACATGAGAAATATGTAGCCTAATATGTGTAGAGACGAAAAAATTTAAATAAGCAGAGTGCAGTGTTCAGAACTCACACGGTAAACAACCAGCTTGATACAGATGGATCACTACTTTAGCAGTTAGCCGCAAATTTCCTCGGAGCGAAGATGGAGCAGTGTTTCTGATATCAGTGAACGAGGAGTGGAGCGGGAGATGGTAAACCCAGAGCTGGAGCTGGAGCGGAGTGATTCTTGAATGCATAGGGAGTGGAGCGGGGAGCGGGAGATGGTAAACCCGGAGCTGGAGCGGAGTGATTCTTGAATGCATAGAGCGGAGGGGAAATTGCCGCTGCTCCACTCCACTCACATACTCGACTCGCAAGACTCGCAGCGGGTGGGGCCATATCGCAATTCTTGTTGCTTCATCACCGCGGTAAGAAAAATCCCATACCGTCACAGCCCTAGTTGGGATAAACTTCCCCGAGGCCGTGCCCAAACACGCCCCAGGCCGTCTCAAAACACGCCTCTTCAAGCCGCAGACAAAACACCGGAAACCTCTATCTTTAGCCTCTTACGCTTCTCTTAAGCTCTTCGTGCTTACGCCTCTCTTCACTTCTTTGCTCTTACGTTTTTCTTTGTCCCGAGCAATCTTGTTTGCGTGTGGACTCTTCTTTATTAACTTAACTTACTTTTAAATTTTTCTAGACCCAAATCCCGCAAAGCCGCTTTAAGCCAGAGGAAAAACTCCCGAGACCCTTTTCCAGTGGTCTAGCGACAGTTTTCAAAGAACTCTAATCTGTTTCTGCCTAATGCCAACGGCAGAGATAGCTTTATACCGTGACGCCTTTCATCAACTCCACTTCAACAGCCGCATTGCTGACCAGCCAGCGGCATCGTCACGTGACGGACGCCTTGTGAGAGCGGTCTCTTCTAAACCCAGACGCCCCGCTTCAGAGCTCCGAAGCAAAACTTTGGACCCCTGACGGAAATCAAACTGGACAGTACCAGCGAACCAAGTAAGCCGCACGTGACACAGCAGGAGTTTTGGCGTTCTAAACTGTATTTTATAAGCTCAAGTCACTGTACCTTCATCTACTTCCCTCTAAATCCGTAAACCTCCCTTAGGAAAAACGGCATATTTAATGGTTCAAAACTTCCCTTTTACTCCACAAAGTTCTAGTCAGTAAATGTTATTGTTTATTATTCTGTTTTAATCATTCTCATTATCCGTCAATAATCTTTTCCTTTGTGTCCCATTAATATGTTAACTTTGTATAATCTTTAATAAAACCACATAAAACGTTAAAGATTTTGATTTGGTGTTTTAATGTTTATAATAAGACATATTCAAAACAGATAGAATTCTATTCCTTCAGATTAATTGAGACTAAATATAATCAGTTTCCCAGAACTTATCTGGGTGGTGCCCTCAACGAGACAATAATTTTGTTTATAATAAAACAATAATAAAAATATTAATTGATAATTTACCCAAATTAATAAATTAATATTTCTATTACATTCATAATCACTACATCTGTCACTATCTAACTTTTCATTCAATCGAAGAATAAACTGTGATTTATTTGTGTTTCGGTGCAGTTTCTGTGAAAGTTCTTGACCGTCACACGATGGTAAACCTCAGTCCTGCAGCTCAGGCTCTGTGTGTTAGACTCTGTTGTGTTTTAAACTTATAGAAGCTAATGGTCCTGTTCCATATATATTCCATAAAGGTGCTTCCAGGCTGGATACAGCCCAATGCTCCAGTGTTTAGTCATTGCCACAGTCAAAAACTGTATGTCTTTACTTTGCAGCACTTCTTTCTTTTGGCAGAAGTTAACAGACATACAGCTGTATAACGCCACCTATTGGCTGGTTCTTACAAACCTAATAAAGAACCTGGTGAGAGTTTGAGGCTTTTTCAGTTTCTTCTCCACAGCAACAAGAGACACTGAACCATGTCATAATCTGAATGTAACCCTCTTTTTGTTCTGTTATTGTTGCTCTGGATGATATTTTCTGACACAGACGATTAGAGCTTATGTCCTGCTGTAAGAAAAACAACAACTTTTAACTGTAAAAAGGCAGAAGGCCATTGTTTCCTGTTTAAATGATTTCCCTGACATCTCTGTTTCCTTATAGTACACCACTACAGCTAAAACAATGTTCAACTTATTTATTTTCTCAGCTCAAATGGAAGATGAAAGGATTTATTCTTATGTGGAAATGATAACCCCTGCCTCAGCCCTAAAATCAGCTCCAGATACAGGTGAGTCTGTGAGAGTATTAAAAGTATTCACTTGTAGCTATAGACTGTAATCTGTGTTAAACAAGTGTCTCTTACAGGAAGTCATTATTTTAACTATGTCCAATATATTTACACTGTTGGGTCTGAGTTTTCTCACTTCCTGGATTTAATAAACCAAAGTATCTCAAAATACATTTTCACAAACAAACTAGACCCTGGTTCTGTTTGGTCTGATTCTGAACATGGTTCACTGGAGTCTCACACCTGACAAGTTGTGAGTGTCTTTTTCGTTGAAAGTGTTGGTCAGTCTCACCTCATGCAGGAGACTTTGTGTTTGTGAAAGAACCATAATGACCTCATATTTTCTGCTCCAACAGGAGATAAAAAGGCAGTTCATGGGAGAGACTTCTGTGTTCTGGCAGCAGTTCTGGTGGTTGTCTGTGTGCTGCTGCTGGTGAGCATCGCTGTCCTCATCTACTGTGAGTTTTAACACGAGTCGGTCGTTTAAAGGAGCCATGTTGGTTTAGTCAGAGGTTTATTGTTTCATTAAAGATTGCAGGTGGAAAGGTTTTTTTCTCACTAACCTGGGACTTAAGCATATCCAGCCTTGTCAAATTAACTCTGCTCTGGACCTTAGGGCCTCTGCTCGGAGAAGCGTCCCAATGAGAGGCACCCTCTCTGGGAAGTGAACCAGAGCTGTGGGGAAATAGAAAATGGGTAAAGGCCCAAAAAATAATCAAATAAGGGCAATGTGTAGACCACTCTTTTGTAGCCCATCTGCCCCTGGCTCCATCCACATTTAAAAGGCAGCTTATAACAACTTTAGCACGGCCCAGCTGTCTCATCAAAGCCTCCAGCCGAAGAGCATGGCTTGTCTTTCCAGCCTCAGGGCCTCTTTTCCAGGCTTGAAGCTGCACCAAGACCTCCCTCATTAAAAAATTAAAAATGACAAAGTGTGATCTTTTAGATCCCGGCACACCTCTGACACCTGGAAACCCACCTTTAAGCCCTTTACAGTATCTCCGCCAAGCCCCGAGGCAGTAGGAGTTGTGTGCCTCTGGTACCCCACATATAAGTGTCTTTGTGGTCCTTGTACCCCATTCAG
>CM044551.2:2434576-2451250 GCA_024416835.2 Perccottus glenii
TTCATAGTTCTTTTTTTCCATATGTTGCTGCGAGCTATTATTTTTCAAAATTATTGCCACAGCCCATATACAGTAGAATCACAGACAGCAATTATTTTATCAGTTTTAACAATGAAGCAATGATGCGTTAGATTTCATTTTCATATCCAATTTTCAATCCTTATCCAACCAGGGTTTACATTAGCATTGAGGAGACATTGTTGCTTTAATGCTTTGTTGCTGTCCATTCACTCCACACTAGTAGCAGCTGCAGCTTTCAACCCTACAGTACATTCTCAAGAACATGAGGACAAACGTGCTGCTTGAATGGTCTTTTTTAATGAGGAATTATTCAAAGAAAAACAGGACAGTAATCATTAAGGTGAAAACGTTCTTAAATTGTAATAATTTTCCATTGTCCACATGCTAAAACAGAATATTGGAATCCTGGGAAAAAATGTAGATAATCCACTGTTTTCTGTATTTTATCCCTTGTTTCCATGAGGAGGATGTTTGAGTGTTTAGCTTTCACCAAACACAGCTCACAGACAAAAGTAAAAAACTACAAAATCAAAAGAGGCTAAAGCTAAAGCTCAGGACCTGGTGGTTTATTGACAACAGCCTGAAATTCTACATATAATGCCTAATACTCCTTTAAAACACGTGTGAGAACATTTTAAATACATACAAAAAAATCATAAATTCAAGCCAAAACATATTTGTTAAACAAATGTGACAAAGATGCCTGTCATAATTGATCTCTTTCTATTGTCATTTCTCTGAAAACAACAGGAACAAGGGAAAAAGCACTGAGCATTTCTTTAGCATTAGCTGTTGCCAATAATTAACTGTTACTGTTTAATTTGCAGGTTCATCTTAAAACAAAATTTAGAATAGAAATATTTATTTCCTGTATTTTCCCCGTGGGGTAACATTTTAATTAAAATGCTTATGATTAGTTCTGTAACAGGATTTAGGATTCACACAGAAACTGACACAACTTAAGGAAGACTTAACCTGTGTCACTCATCTCCAAACCCTCCTTTCACACCTTTTCTGTTTTTAATCACCCAAATGAACATCTGTTAGGTTCAAATGAATGTGAATGCTAATTACTCACGTTTGTAAATGAGGTCAAATAAGTACCTAACTTACAACAGAATAAAGAAGTTGACAGACAAATGTACAACTCACCACATTAGACGTCCTCACTTTCCTCTGAGCTGAGTCTTTTTAATCCTGACATTAAAACTGTCCAGTCCTGGTTCAGTTCTGGATTCATTCTCTGATTATCAAAGCAGTCGGGACTAGAGGATAAAGGGCTGTTGTTCAGCTTTGACACTGACACGGAGCTGAGGAGCTGAATAAACTAAAATAAACGTTCCTCTCCGTCCATAACGTCAGTGAATCTTCGTTATGTTTTGCCAAGGCTCAGCTTTTAGATTTTAGTTTCTAACGCATTATCAGGCTAAGCTAAACATGTTAAAATTTCCCGCTGCTCTGTCCGTAACCATAGTAACCTGAGGACCCGCGCGTGTAGACGTAGCTGTCCTAGAAGTGCCGGTTCAAAAATATGTTTTACACAATGCGCTGGTGTTGCCAGGTTTGGTGTTTTTCCGCTACATATTAAGACCCGTTTGCGGCTGGTTTGCGGTGTGTTTTAGCGGGTTTTCGCCTGGAAGGCTCTATAGAAATCTGGCACCCTATTGAACGGTTAACCTGAAAGAGAGCGTGCGTTCACAGACACCAGACTGAACGAGTTCACAGTAACGTTCATCAGGCAGTAATTCAGCACGTTCAGTTCACGTTCGCCCAAAATATGAACGAGTTCATGAACTATCGTTCATTGAACGCGTTCAGGCACAACACTGGGTCCAGGAATACAGCATCTGGGAAAACAGCACTACAGCTTTACACTTTCACAGTCTTTATTAGAAATTGCAATAAATATCAAATCACCCAAAAAATCATTCAACAAATGATTAAATATGCAACCATCATAAATACAGTGGGGATCGAAAGTTTGGGCACCCCAGGTAAAAAAATTTATTAATGTGCATAAAGACGCAAAGAAAAGATTGAAATGACAGATTAGACATCCTTATAAAAAGTCAAAAGTTAGATTTTATTTCCATCATTTACACTTTCAAAATAAAAGAAAACAAAAAATGGTGTCTGCAAAAGTTTGGGCACCCTGCAGAGTTAATACCTTGTACTGCCCCCTTTGGCAAGCTAGGACCTGACAGTGTCATGGATTGTTCTCAATCATCGTCTGGATAGACCAGGTGATGTCAATCTCAAAGGTTTGACTCATCTGACATTGCCCCAACAATCAGCACCATGGGTTCTTCTAAGCAGTTGTCTGAAAATAGTTCCAATATCCTCTGTTCGAATGTAATTAAGTCAAAACCACATTTGACTGCACGATCCCTCCAGAAAGATCTGGCAGACACTGGAGTTGTGGTACACTATTCCACTATAAAGAGATACTTGTACAAATATGGACTTCATGGAAGAGTCATCAGAAGAAAACCTCTTCTACGTCCTCAACACAAAAATCAGCGTTTGAAGTTTGCAAATGAACATATAGACAAGCATGATGCATTTTGGAAACAAGTTCTGTGGACCGATGAGGTTAAAATAGACCTTTTTGGCCGGAATGAGCAAAGGTATGTTTGGAGAAGAAAGGGCACAGAATTTAATGAAAAGAACCTCTGTCCAACTGTTAAGTATGGGGGTGGATTAATCATGTTTTGGGGTTGTATTGCAGCCAGTGGCACAGGGAACAGGAGTAGAAGGAAAATGGATTCAATAAAATTTCAGCAAATTTTGGATGCTAACTTGATGCCATCTGTGGAAAAGCTGAAGTTAAAGAGGATGGCTTCTACAAATGGATAATGATCCTAAACACACCTCAAAATCCACGGTGGATTACATCAAGAGGCATAAACTAAAGGTTTTGCCATGGCCTTCACAATCTCCTGACCTCAACATAATTGAAAATCTATGGATAGACCTTAAAAGAGCAGTGCGTGACAGACAGAAATCTCAAAGAACTGGAAGACTTTTGTAAGGAAGAATGGGCAAAGATACCTCAAACAAGAATTGAAAGACTCTTGGCTAGTTACAAAAAGTGTTTACAAGCTGTGATACTTGCCAAAGGGGACAGTACAAGGTATTAACTCTGCAGGGTGCCCAAACTTTTGCAGACACCATTTTTTTCTTTTGTTTTCTGTTATTTTGAAAGTGTAAATGATGGAAATAAAATCTAACTTTTTTGACTTTTTATAAGGATGTCTAATCTGTCATTTGATGCCTTTTGGAGATTTTCCATTTTTCTTGGCGTCTTTATGCACATTAATAAAAATATTTACCTGGGGTGCCCAAACTTTCAATCCCCACTGTACTTTCTATCTTTACCTTAACTCCATCCATCTCAATCATATTTATTAAAATAATTATCATCAACACCATAATTCACTTAATAACATCTCAAATATGTAAAGACATTGGACAGTTTAAGTTGTGAAGTGGAAGGCTGAGCAGAACCAAACTCAAAAAATTAACAGCACAATATAAACATTATTATACTTTGAAATATTGTAAATTTCTGAGAAATAAAAGTAATGGCAACAACAAACCTCATTGTTACTATTTTACTATTGTATTTGTTGTTATTATGGTTTTTATGGTTATTAATATTATTACATCACAATCTACAAAATAAGCACTACGTTCACACAGACATCCGTTGAAACATGAACACACACCATCTCCCATTAATTTAATCTTAATGATATTAATATTATGATATTTATGTAACAGTTTTTTTCTGTTTAAAAGGTTCTGGATGAAGACAACGTTGGCGTCTGCTCCTAAAGCGTTGATGATTCCAAACCAACCTCTGAACGAGAGCTGGAGTCCTGCAGATCCTACCATGCAGAATAAATTTATCTGTGAAAGAAAAGCACTCATAAAGGTGTAGATGTGTTTTAAAAGTATGATTGATTTTTTTTTTACACTTTTTCTAGTTTGAGCCTTTTAGTTTATTTCAGACTTGTGTGAAATAATGAATGACAGCAGTGTTTCATAGAGTGTATCTGCTGCTGTTGAAGCCTCTGTCTCTGCTGCAGAAGGTTTGGAGGAAACTAAATGTGTTTCTGAGACACTAGGGCCTACAGTTCAGAGGGAACTGAAGGTTGTTTTTTTTTAACTTAAAAAATAATGTAAACATGAAACAGAGAGTGGAACATTTGAATAAAAGACAAACAGTCAAAGTCCTGAGACAGAGGCTTCTTTGGTAACATGTTGTACATTAGTGTGTCCTTTATTTTGAAGTCAACATAGATATAGTCACATGTACTCTGAGAAAATCAAACACAATAAATGTTAGTGTTTGACCAAAAATTATGCAGTTTTACAAAACAACCCAGTCACAAATTTAGTTTCATTTTTATAATTTCTCTTAAACAAATGTTGAATATTAATGAACCAGATCAGGTTTAGGCTCAGTGCATTTTTAATGCAACCTTTGGTCAGACAATCACATTTGTGCTTTGATAAAGTATATCATGTTGTATCATGTATTTTAAGTTTTTTCATGAATAAATAAAATGCAACTGAATGAAACAGCTCTGATCAGGAAGTTTATTTAAACACATGACAAAGAACAAACAGAGGAGGAAACCGGGTTTAAAAATACTTAAAACATACAGAGTATGTTGTACATTTTGTCTGTTTACTCTTTTGTTTCCAATGGGGACTATATTTTAGGATTCAGTCAATCAAACCAGACAAGTCTGTTTTAAACGAGGGTCAGACTTTAAGACGTCATCTAGGCTTTATTATGAAGGGTTTAAATCGTTTTAGAGAGAATTCTCAGTTCTGAACAGAAGCATTGTCCAATCACAACTCACTTCATGAAAAAAGAGTGCTCCCATTGGTCGACACTGACGTCAATAAAGAAGTAATGTCTGAAGATAAAACAGAAAGTGTTTATTCAGCTCTGAATACGTCTTTTTACAGAGAAATATATCAAATATCAAAAAAAGAAAAACACAAACAGAGAAAGGTGTGGCAACATGAAACAGGAATAAATATTGGAAATTCAAAGAGATAATTATTGTTCTGACGTTGAAGTCAGAGCTAAAAGTTTACAGTCAGCTCTAACTTCAGTTTAGTTTAATGTATTCGTATTTTGTGAAGGTAAATATTGATCTAGTTTAACTTTTGTAACTGCTGCTGTTGGGAGAGAGAGGCTCTGAGACAGAGGCGGCAAAAGAAAATCAGGTAGTGCCACTTTAAAAGAAACGTCTCCACAATCTTTGGTTCATATCCAGTTTATTCACAGAGTGCTTTCATCTGATACAGAGGTAGACGTTTGAGTTTTGAGTTTTAAAAATAATTAAATGCACAAAACTCTACAAACATTATACAGTATAGACATATTTACAGCACATTCAGAGACAAAAGGCCGGGGTTATTCCTGTAGTGCTTTAGCCCTGAGTTAGATTTACATTTATATTAAACTACTGTTACATTATTAACTTTTCACAATTGTTCTGATGAAAAGTGACGGCACATTTCCACAGAGCTCTACCAAACAGGTCGGTTTGATTCAACAAAGGCTTGGGTTTCTTTGTACTTTTATTAAGTTTGGCTTTAGTTGGACTTTAACTGGTTTTAAACTGATTTAAACGGGTTATTTATTCCTGAGAGTTGACCTAAAACATACTGTGAACTATTTTGGAACATCCTTCGGTACTGCTCTATTGGAAATATACCTCCACAATTTAAATAGTTTTCTTTTTCCTGTCTCTAAAACGTATCTCCTTTGAGTATTTCTTCATTATAATATTTACATAGACTCTTATGTTAAGCTTATGTATCTCAGTCCCATTATTGTAGTTCGTTGTCTTTAGCCCCAGTTCTCGCTCTGCTCCATCATCGTTGTTGTGGGCGTCAAGTTTACGCTCCTCAACACTTCCGCTGCCGTCTTTCCCAGCATCCCTTGCACGTCGCACACAAAGCGGTGACGAGCGCTTCGGCCGTTTTGTGGATGATGTTCTTGTGGTAATAATAGCGTAAACCGCGGCTCAGCTTCTCGTAGTTCATCTTGGGCTTGTTCTTGCACTGACCCCAGCGTTTGGCCACCTTTGACACAAAATACACTTTTATCAGACAAATACCTTAGACTTTAACTGGTTTAAAAAGATCTGAACTGTTTACATCAACATTTGGACAGAGGTTAGGTGGTTTTCAATGGTTTCAAACTGCTTATAACAGGGTTTGGTTGAATTTTAAGTGGGAAAGTGAAATTTTTACCTCTGTAGGGTCGGCCATCTTGAACTCCCAGCCGTCTCCAGTCCAACAGATAAACGTCCGACAAGCCGAGTCCAGCAACAGCTCCAGGAGAAACTGCCACAACTGGATCGGACCGGAGCCTGGACAGGACAAAAAGGACAGTTAGTTACACAATATACTGTGTGTTTTAATGGACATGAGACCAGACCAGCACATTACTTCTGTTTATTGTATTTGGTATGTTATTCATTTTAAATCCATTCAAAAGCAGTTAAAATCCAACTAAAAACCTTGTAAATCTATTCTAAACCAGTTAAAGTCTGAGTTAAACCATTTAAGACCCGTCCAAATCTAGTTAGGACCAATATAAATCTATTCTAAACCAGTTAAAGTCCTTAAACCCTCCCTGGTCCGGACCTGGATAAGCTGACATGGCGGTGATGGGCCCCTCTCGCTCAGTCCTCAGCGTCGGTGCAGTTCTGCGTTTGACCACACGAGGGCAGTATGTGTCTGCGGCCTGAGGACTGGTGTTGGGGTGAGGAGGGTGAGGAGTGTGAGGAGGGTGAGAGGAAGAGGAGGAGGAGTAGTCGGACCAATAGGACGAGTGAGAGTCGAAGACTTTGGGACAGGAGTAGGTCTGGTCACTGAGGCCTGTGGAAACAGACTTTATTTAAACTGAAATAAACTTTTAAAAACATACATTACATTTAGGTTTCAGCTCCATGTTAGTCCTGCTTTAGCCCTGCTTTAAAATGGTTTAGACCTGGTTCAGACCTGGTTTAGACCTGGTTTAGACCTGGTTTAGACCTGGTTCGGATCTGGTTTACACCTGGTTCGGACCTGGTTTAGACCTGGTTTAGTCCTGGTTTAGACCTGGTTTAGACCTGGTTTAGACCTGGTTCGGATCTGGTTTACACCTGGTTCGGACCTGGTTTAGACCTGGTTTAGACCTGGTTTAGACCTGGTTTAGACCTGGTTCGGATCTGGTTTACACCTGGTTCGGACCTGGTTTAGACCTGGTTTACACCTGGTTCGGACCTGGTTTAGACCTGGTTCAGACCTGGTTTAGACCTGGTTCAGACCTTGTTCAGACCTGGTTTAGACCTGTTTTAGACTTGGTTTGTTTGTTTTATCCATTTCAGATTTTTAAAAACACTTAAACTTCCACTATTTCTATTTTTATAGATTGATAGCTGTCTGTAGAGTCTGACCTGGTCCAGAGCTGACGGTTCTGTTGGGACTGTACGGACTCTGAGAGGACTCCAGTGTGGGGCTGAAGTGAGCGCTCTGAGGCACGAGGCTCTGGTAGGACAGGCCCGACCCGGACGAGTCATGGAAACCAGACTGATCCACGCTCACTACTTCTGCAAAGACAAAATAACTCAAATGAAACACACATATATTGTCCTAGGATTTTCTTGATCCTCTTTTAGTCCTGGTTTTATTAATCACTCAGGTCTCACCGTTTGGATACGAGCTCCACCAGTTGAAGTCCTGATACAAGTCAAGGTTAAAGAGTTGACCTTCGCCGGACCTCACTGAAAACAAAACACACGCTCAGACCTGTCCCATAGAAGATGGACTGTGTGTTACCGTGGTCTTTGTGTAGTTGTACCTTTGTTGTGGTAGGTCTGTGGAGGTTTGTGCGGCGTCTCACTGAAGCTGCTCTCGGTTCCAAACGACTGAGGTCCAGAGGCTTTACTGGAGTCTAACAGAAAAGACAGGTCTTCACCACCAAAGTCTGGAAACACGACACAAGAAAATATGAGAGAGAGAGAGAGTTATGTAGTCCTGGTTTAGACTTGGTTTAGTCCTCCTTAAGTCCTGGTTAAGTCCTGGTTTAATCCTGGTTTATGTTTTGGAACAGACACCAGGGTTTTGTTTGATTCAGAAAAAAGTGGAGGAAAAGACATGAAACAGGAAAAGGTCGAGTGTCGAATCAGCAGCAGGACATTTCAGCGCTGGTTTGTGAATGGGACGAGGAGGAAATGGGACGGAGGGCACTGAGAGGGGGTGCTGAGGGGGGGAGGAAGAGCCAGAGGAAACGCCAGAACAGGGAGTGGACCGAGGCTTTGGACCTGGAGCTAAATCTGTCCCGAAGGAAGTCTGCAGCTGACGATTAGTGACACAAACACAAACAGGTTTGAATGAGACATAATGGGTTTAGAATAAAAACTGGGCCAGGACTAAAACAGGACTGGTGCAGGACTAGATCCGGACTAAAACAGGACTAGATCAAGACTGGACTTAAAGAGGACTGGACCAAGACTAAACCAGGACTAAACTGGCCTATGTTACTATTATTTCTTTCAGCATTTATCAGGTCTTTATCCTGAAAAACGAGTGCTCCCATTGGTCAACACTGATGTCAATAAGGAAGTAATGGCTGCTCATAAAACAGAGAAAGTGTGTAATTCAGCTCTGGATATGCCTGATTTTTTTTTTTAGAGACACAGCACGTTTTGAGTCAGGATATTTGGACACATCAGACTGAGTCTCGATGATGTTACTGTTGGAGTCAAGGCCTGGTCAGACAGATGTGTTTCCTGTGTCCTTCAGCTGCTCACTCACAGGAAACACCAGGAGAGTGACTGTCACAGCTTCACACAACAGCCTCAGCATTTATCTCAACTCTGACGGGTCACATGACAGATTATAATCCTGGTTTAATCCTGGGGAAGGTCTGGTTTTGTTTGTGGTTTAGACCTAAGAGCACTAAACTAGGTCTAAACCAGGACTAAACAAGGTCTATACCAGGACTAAACCAGAACTAAACTAGGTCTATACCAGGACTAAACCAGAACTAAACTAGGACTAAACTAGGTCTAAACCAGGTCTAAACCAGGTCTAAACCAGGTCTAAACCAGGTCTAAACCAGGTCTAAACCAGGACTAAACCTGGACTAAACTAGGACTAAACCAGGTCTATACCAGGACTAAACCAGGTCTAAACCAGGACTAAACCAGGTCTAAACCAGGTCTAAACCAGGTCTAACCCAGGACTAAACCTGGACTAAACCAGGTCTAAACCAGGACTAAACCAGGTCTAAACCAGGTCTAAACCAGGTCTAAACCAGGACTAAACCAGAACTAAACCAGGACTAAACCAGGTCTAAACCAGGTCTAAACCAGGACTAAACCAGAACTAAACTAGGACTAAACCAGGTCTAAACCAGGACTAAACCAGGTCTAAACCAGGACTAAACCAGGACTAAACCAGGTCTAAACCAGGTCTAAACCAGGTCTAAACCAGGTCTAAACCAGGACTAAACCAGGACTAAACCAGGTCTAAACCAGGTCTAAACCAGGACTAAACCAGGTCTAAACCAGGACTAAACCAGGTCTAAACTAGGACTAAACCAGGACTGAACCAGGACTAAACCAGGTCTAAACCAGGACTAAACCAGAACTAAACTAGGACTAAACTAGGTCTAAACCAGGTCTAAACCAGGTCTAAACCAGGACTAAACCAGGTCTAAACCAGGTCTAAACCAGGTCTAAACCAGGACTAAACCAGGACTAAACCAGGTCTAAACCAGGACTAAACCAGGTCTAAACCAGAACTAAACTAGGACTAAACTAGGTCTAAACCAGGTCTAAACCAGGTCTAAACCAGGACTAAACCAGGTCTAAACCAGGTCTAAACCAGGTCTAAACCAGGTCTAAACCAGGTCTAAACCAGGACTAAACCAGGACTGAACCAGGACTAAACCAGGTCTAAACCAGGACTAAACCAGGTCTAAACCAGGACTAAATCAGAACTAAACTAGGTCTAAACCAGGTCTAAACCAGGTCTAAACCAGTTCTAAACCAGGTCTAAACCAGGTCTAAACCAGGACTAAACCAGGACTAAACTAGGTCTAAACCAGGACTAAATCAGAACTAAACTAGGTCTAAACCAGGTCTAAACCAGGTCTAAACCAGGACTAAACCAGGACTAAACTAGGTCTAAACCAGGACTGAACCAGGACTAAACCAGGACTTTGTTTTAGACCTGTGTTGTGAGCTCACCGTATGCTGTGAAGTCTAATCCAGCGGGGACCTCCTGTGTGGTGTAGTCCTCGTTGTAAAACCCACTCTGACATGTCTCCATCTGTTAAAACAGAGCAAAAATATATATAAATAAATCATCAGTTATAGGTTCTAGCAAAGTTTACTCCTAGTTTTATTCAGGTTTAGTGGTTCTGACTTGGTTAATCCTGTGTTTCTTTATAGTCATTTTAGGCTTATTTTAAGTTTTATTCTAGTTTAATGTCCTGGTTTGAGCCATGTTTAGACCTGGCTTTAGTCTTTGCTTTTGCAGTTACTCAAAACTACACTAAAAAGCATAAAAGTATCACTAAAAATGACAAAATTAACATGTAAATGAATGAATTATCTCTGATTTAAATCTCTTTGTGAGACCCCATTAACAAGCAGCAGGAAACTCAGTTCATTCAAAACCTTTACTGACCACTACAGCCACAGAGCTATAGTCGGGAATATTTCACATATGATCAGTCTTTTTGATTATATTAAAGGTATTTAGAAATATATATAGCGTTTCAGTGTGGAAATATTCTCCAGGGAGCACACATTTAAATGGACAATGGATTAGTTTGTCACTGGACCCTTTTACAGCTGAACATAATTCCTGTGGCATTGCTCCTGTCTAATTCTCCAAACGGAGGAATAAATAAGCTCCAAACAACTGAAATAGAACCACATTTAAAAATACTGGGCGCGTTACAGGTCTACATTAAAGCTATTAAACAGAAAAACATAATGTCCCATAAATAAAAACAAACAGCTGAGACAATAAGAGAAAGTAACAAGAAAGCCAGGAAAAGAAAATACAAGTTTGTATAAAAGAACCTTTGAAGTAGCAAGGTTTGGGGTTTAAGGCCCATTTTGTTAATAATGCTTAATAAAGACTGAAGGGAAAGGATTAATTGAGGAAAACATTTAGAGTAGTTTTGTTGAAATGGGTTTGGAAGCAAGCAATAAAAGGTAAATAAATTGTTTGTTTTGTTTAGATTGTTGGTCCTAATTTAGGCTAAGACTGGGATTAAATTAGAACTAGGCTAGATCAGGACTAAACTAGGATTAAACCAGGTCTAAACCAGGTCTAAACCCAGATTAAACCAGGGCTAGATCAGGACTAAACTAGGATTAACCAGGTCTAAACTCAGATTAAACCAGGGCTAGATCAGGACTAAACTAGGACTAATGATCAGACACAGTCACAAAATGGGTCCTAACAATTTAAGTAATATAGTAAGTAAATATAATTAAGTAAATATAGACTAATCGATAAGATAAAAATATTCCAAATAAGTGTGGGGAAAAAAGGGTCCTAACTTACTTTTATCTTGTTCTCTCGGCACTCTCCGGGTTTCATAACCGTGTCCCAGTACATTTTTTCTTTTCCTCTAAATTCCCGTCTCTTAGCTCAAAGTTCAGACTAACGTTTAGCTCGTGCTCCAGGAGCCGTTTATATATCAAACCAGTGGCGGGACTGGCGCGTGGGAGGGACACACGACCCCAGCTGTGCGTCGTGACCATAGCAGCGGTGGGTGGAGGTTAATGAAACGTGACGTCACCTCACCTCCTCCTCGCGCTGCTGCTCCCTGTTGTCCTCACGAGCCCTTTTTTTTTAATTCAAAACGGTCCATTCAGGAAAAAAATAACAAATAACAGTCCAATATAAGGAATGGATAAATTAACGATAGTTATTTTACAGATTTGGGTTGTTAAAGGTTACAAATTAAGCGTTATTCAATCTGAACTAAAATGTTACAATTATTCTAACATTTTGTTATATTTTGTTTTTTTGTTACATTTTGTTCTAAAAACTTTCGCTTTATAATCCTTAAAAATTCACAACTTTGTTATTTGACATCTTAAAAGTCGTTTATATTTAACTATAAAATCTTCCTGTTCAGCAAATATTACAATAGCCAGTTAATTATCAGAATATGTACTTATTATAAAACCTAAACTTAACAAAATACATAAAATGCCTTTAATAGGCCTACACGTTTATTAACTTTTTATTAATTATATTTATTTATAAAAAAATAAACATTGCACAAGATGTGTGCAAATGTGCAATTTTTTCATAAAAGTGGTATTTTCATCTGTAAAAAAAAACTGAACGAAAGAACAGCGCGAGTCAGTCAGAGATGGTTTTACGCACAAAAACGTAAAAGGATGTTTATCTTTTGTTTTACAAACCCAAGAGAACACCATTTGTGAGAACATTACATTGTTTACAAAAGTCTTTCGTTTCTGTGCGGTTTCTACTTTTACAAAATAAGCTCTGTGTTGTCTTTTCACATTTGACTGGGTAACATCATGACAAAAGATTGACGTTCGTTTAAAGTGACTTCAAAAGGTTTGTTCCATTCAAAAAGGGTAGACTACATAACTATAATATATTTGATTTAATCATCTGCTATGCTTTTTTCTATTTTAATGTTAAACTGTAACAACTGATGATCAACGCTGTTGGGAAAGAGGATGAGCCAAAACAAGCGGATTCGTTTTAACGCGCCAAATTAACAAATAACGTAGATTTTATTTAGTATGCGACATTAGTTTTACGCACAAATACACAGAAAATACACAGAAAATGCACAAAGAATGCCCAGAATGCCACTGACACTTCTCATTCCCCAAGTCTGCTCGTGATTCCTCTGCGTCTCTCCCCTTTTGACTTGGCTCGACTTCTTCGTGGCTCGTTAATCACTGCGTGTAACTCTACTCCAGCTGTGTCTTAATCACGACTCAGCGTTTCCCAGATGTGTGTGTTTGTTTAGACAAGGCCCCTGCTCCCTCTTATCTTCAGCGGCCAGTTGCGCTGTGATTGGAGTCGTTCTGCGTCTCGGGTAATGTTTTTTTTTTTTTTTTTTTTTACTGCGGGTTCCATTGTTTAACGCGCTAAAGACACTGCACCAAAAGCTCTGCTCATTAAAACTACTTCATCGTCTCCACCCAAAGCCATAGTCCCATAAGAATGTCCATTTAATGGACTACAACAGGCTTCAGATTCTTGTATCTTCAGATGACAACATGATAAAGAATTAAAAACACAAACCACATGAAAGTCTCGGCTGTTTATTGTCCATTTATTTTCTGAATTTGTTTCAATTCAGACTCAGGTGTTTGAACAGTTCAGACTCAAAGGTGTGTGAACAGTTCGGACTCAAAGGTGTGTGAACAGTTCAGACTCACAGGTGTGAACAGTTCAGACTCACAGGTGTGTGAACAGTTCAGACTCACAGTTGTGTGAACAGTTCGAACTCACAGGTGTGTGAACAGTTCAGACTCACAGGTGTGAACAGTTCAGACTCACAGGAGTGTGAACGGTTCAGACTCACAGGTGTGAACAGTTAGGACTCAAAGGTGTGAACAGTTCAGACTCACAGGTGTGTGAACAGTTCAGACTCACAGGTGTGTGAACAGTTCAGACTCACAGGTGTGTGAACAGTTCAGACTCACAGGTGTGTGAACAGTTCAGACTCACAGGTGTGTGAACAGTTCAGACTCACAGGTGTGAACAGTTAGGACTCATAGGTGTGTGAACAGTTCGGACTCACAGGTGTGAACAGTTCAGACTCACAGGTGTGTGAACAGTTCAGACTCACAGGTGTGTGAACGGTTCAGACTCACAGGTGTGTGAACAGTTCAGACTCACAGGTGTGTGAACAGTTCAGACTCACAGGTGTGTGAACAGTTCAGACTCACAGGTGTGTGAACAGTTCAGACTCACAGGTGTGAACAGTTAGGACTCATAGGTGTGTGAACAGTTCGGACTCACAGGTGTGAACAGTTCAGACTCACAGGTGTGTGAACAGTTCAGACTCACAGGTGTGTGAACGGTTCAGACTCACAGGTGTGAACAGTTCGGTCTCACAGGTGTGTGAACAGTTCAGACTCACAGGTGTGAACAGTTAGGACTCATAGGTGTGTGAACAGTTCGGACTCACAGTTGTGAACAGTTCAGACTCACAGGTGTGTGAACAGTTCAGACTCACAGGTGTGTGAACAGTTAGGACTCACAGGTGTGTGAACAGTTCAGACTCACAGGTGTGTGAACAGTTCAGACTCACAGGTGTGTGAACAGTTCGGACTCACAGGTGTGAACAGTTCAGACTCACAGGTGTGTGAACAGTTCAGACTCACAGGTGTGTGAACGGTTCAGACTCACAGGTGTGAACAGTTCGGTCTCACAGGTGTGTGAACAGTTCAGACTCACAGGTGTGAACAGTTCAGACTCACAGGTGTGAACAGTTAGGACTCACAGGTGTGTGAACAGTTCAGACTCATAGGTGTGTGAACAGTTCGGACTCACAGGTGTGAACAGTTCAGACTCACAGGTGTGTGAACAGTTCAGACTCACAGGTGTGTGAACAGTTCGGACTCACAGGTGTGAACAGTTCAGACTCAAAGGTGTGTGAACAGTTCGGACTCACAGGTGTGTGAACAGTTCGGACTCACAGGTGTGAACAGTTCAGACTCAAAGGTGTGTGAACAGTTCGGACTCACAGGTGTGAACAGTTCAGACTCAAAGGTGTGTGAACAGTTCGGACTCACAGGTGTGTGAACAGTCCGGACTCACAGGTGTGTGAACAGTTCGGATTCACAGGTGTGTGAACAGTTCGGATTCACAGGTGTGTGAACAGTTCGGATTCACAGGTGAATACAAAGATAGAAGTGAAACGAGGTGAGGGGGACTTTTTCTTTAGGGGCAGTAAAGACGTGCCAGAGTCTGGAACAACAGAGACTGAAAAGACCCACAGATTAAAACAAGGCGTCAATTGAGATTTTAAAGATCTAACATATATATTGTTACACTGAACTCCTGTTGAACTTCAGATCTAGTTCAGTCCTGGTTTAGTCCTGGTTTAGTCCTGGTTTAGTCCTGGTTTAGACCTGGTTTAGACCTGGTTTAGACCTGGTTTAGACCTGGTTTAGTTCTGGTTTAGTACAGGTTTAGTCCTGGTCTAGTCCTGGTCTAGTTCTGGTTTAGTCCTGGATTAGTCCTGGTTTAGACCTGGTTTAGTTCTGGTTTAGTCCAGGTTTAGTCCTGGTCTAGTCCTGGTTTACTACTGGTCTAGTCCTGGATTAGACCTGGTCTAGTCTTCATGAAGTCCTGGTCTAGTTCTGGTTTAGTCATGGATTAGTCCTGGTTTAGTCCTGGTTTAGTTCTGGTTTAGACCTGGTCTAGTCTTCATGAAGTCCTGGTCTAGTCCTGGTTTAGTCATGGATTAGTCCTGGTTTAGTCCTGGTTTAGTCCTGGTTTAGACCTGGTCTAGTCTTCATGAAGTCCTGGTCTAGTTCTGGTTTAGTCATGGATTAGTCCTGGTTTAGTCCTGGTTTAGTTCTGGTTTAGTCCTGGTTTAGTTCTGGTTTTAGTCCTGGTTTAGACCCTGTTTTTTTCCTGTTTAGTCCTAGTCTGGCCCTGGTCTAGTTCTGGTTTAGTCCTCGTCTAGTCCTGGTTTAGACCCTGGTTTATTCCTGTTAAGTCCTAGAAGTCCTGGTCTTGGGCTAGTCCTGGTTTAGTCTTGGTTTAGTCCTGGTCTAGTCCAAACCAGGACTAAACCAGGACTAAACCAGGACTAGACCAGGACTAAACCAGGTCTAAACCAGGACTAAACAGGTCTAAACCAGGACTAAACCAGGACTAGACCAGGACTAAACCAGGTCTAAACCAGGACTAAACAGGTCTAAACCAGGACTAAACCAGGACTAGACCAGGACTATGAAAAACTAAAATAGGGTTAAATATAAAAAGTTTTAAACTGTACCTGTGTAGTCTTGCGCCCTCTACAAGTCTCTGAAGGGAACTACACCTTTCGTACACAGAATTATATTTATTGGATAATACAGTCCATAAAGTGTGTTTTATGTTCTTTTGTTGATTTATTCACCATTTGCATTAAACTTACAGATGTGTTTACCTCAAAGTCTGTAGCCTCTGTGTCGTGCCTCAGACTCGTCTCATGACCTGCAATAAATAAAATAAAATATTCAATTATGGGTTTGTCTGTTGTGTCCTGTCCTGTTCAGAGGGTGTGTGTTAAAATACACTCTTTCATGCTCTGTACCTGTTGCTGGCCACAATACTAATATAACCCTCTAATGCTTCAATTATGTTTCTGCATTTGTTTTTCCATTTTCAAGAAAGTCACGTCTGTCATAACTGCTTAAAACTAGCCTGTAAAAGTAAAACTGTATTATATTGTGTCGGTAAAGGCCTTTATTGCACAATGTGGCCCTGAATTTCTGAACATGCAAAATAAAAAAGTAAATAAAACCTGACAAAAGGCTTCTGTACACCTTCATGCACACACATTTAATAAAAAAAAAAAAAAAAAGCTAATCTGTGTTTCTGACACCTTGTCCTCCT